>JXOS01089018.1:0-13240 GCA_001015075.1 Cirrula hians
CTGTGTCTTTACTGTATTATGCTGTGGTTAGGACTATCATATTTTAAAACAAAACCTTGGTCGTGGAAGATGTTCATGTAAAAATGAAGAACATGAATAATTTTGTAAGCTAGAATAATCAAATTGCTTTTCTGGATCTATATTGTCACAAACCAACTTGAGTTCGAGAACCAAATCAGTCGATAATTTCGTATATATACGATTTCACAGACATCATAAAAAAACCATATGCTTCATTGAATGCAACTTAACCTGTTAACTGCGTAATTTTTTTTTCATATCTTTCTCACGTTGTGTAATTAATATTAAGCGAGGACGAGTTATCTCATCTTACGCAACACAATATAATTTTATATCGCAAGTAAGATGGTGCTAATGACATTAACTTATATTACGAATTTACCCTTATTACACACTTAGTCTAAATAAAAAGAATATTTATTACTAAATAACACCTGCATTAGATCTTATTAAAAAAATTGATCTTATAACTCCTGAGAGTTTTTTACTTTCCGGGACAAGTTATCTCGTCTTACGCAACAAAGGTTTTGCTTGGACAAGTTAACACGTCTTACGCAGTTAACAGGTTAAATCAATTTTAGGTCTTTGCAATGACATTGTAAAATTTACCACTTATACTATATTGTCCAATGCGTACTCTGAATGTTTCCATCAAAATGTTGAAAACAAATGTTTAATTTTGTAGAAATCCATTATTTCATCATTGCCAGTATGTATAGTTTAAAACAATTCTCTACCATATAGTCAATTTATGAAACCTTTTCAATATTTAATTGGGGCTAAATTTCCAAATACAAAGGACAGTAATTTTGTTGTCGAGTGCATTCGCGAATCTACATGTGTATATATGTATATATATCTATACATCTTATATATATCGTATATATATATATCTTAAATTTTGACACGAAGTTTGACTATTCTTATAAAGCTTTTAACTAATGAAAAGAAACTGCATTACAATTTACTAATCTCCAAAACAAATTTCAGTTTGGTGCTATGTGTATATTGAAAAAATAATTTGTGGCAATTATGTACTTTTAAATGAATTTGATTAAATTTGTAATATATTAATATATATTAAAAAGTCTATTCCGACTTCTCCCAAATTGAGAACACGTTGAATATAAAGTTAAACAACAGAATTAACAAAATTTTTTATTTATTTTTTTTTTTTTTAATTTTTTTGTTTTAATAAACATATCTAAAAATTACACGAATAAAAAAAAAATAAACTTTTAAATTAACTTTTGGCGGCACCTTGCAATACAGCAAATGGCTACACTCAAATTTTAAACACTAGGCCAACAATATCTTACATAAACAAATTAATCGTAACTCATGAATTTAACAAAACAATTTTTAACTAAAGGACTGTTTTAAAGCAATTCGCTGGGAACGCGGATTCACGGTTGTTGAATGAACACAACAGGACATTCTCTTGGGTTGCAGCAATCATTTCGGATTTAACTTCGGAGCCACGTCTTTACATATAGTCTGCGCTATAAATTCCACAACCGTCCTCGTAGGTCGCCCAGCCATGCCCTCGCGCAAATACTCAAATACTTTGCCATTCGTCAGCATAACGTTTGTTACGTCCTACACCAAATGAAAGGTTATAAATGGGGAAAATTCAGTCATAGGAATGGCTTACCAGGTGCATCCACTGTCCACAAGGAACAAATTCACGTAAGTATGCGGCAGCTTTGCAGGGCCGTCCACCACGACCAATACCATAATTTTGAACATCACTGCTTCCACTATATTTCACTTGATCTGAGTAGTAGGTCCAAAGTGGCAATCGCCACACTCTGTCTCCTGTGTGCATGCTGGCATGCTTGATCTGTTGCCATAAGATTTCCGAATTCGTAAATACCCCACAGGCTGCTTCGCATAAAGCTTGGCGCATACCACCAGAGGTGGTCCCAATATCCAAAATGAATTTTGGGCAAAAGTTCTGCGCGTATAATAAGGCATCTCCAATAACAAGCATATCCTCGTGATCGCATCCTTGAATCTCTATATGACGATTGTTAAGTGTTTTAACCATGTCTCCGGGGTGGAAGGCATTGCAACCCATAACATTCTCGCATAAGGGTATCAAGCCACGAATATTTACCTTCAGAATTCAATTAAAAGCAAACATTATGAAATAATAATAAATTATTTTTCGTGTGTTTTCTTATTTTGTACTTACGGGTAATCGAAGACCAGCAATGGCGCGACATGCGGCTACGACAACAGCAGCGCCTGTCATATCCCCGCGCATTGAGAACAATTCTTTTTTCGCTTTTAAGCATAGACCACCACAGTCGTAAGTCACCCCTTGTCCAACTAAAACAATTGGTCTTTCATCGGAGCTTGCACCATAGTAACTCAGTTCCAGGAAAATAGGCGGCTCACACGAGGCTTTTGCGACTGCCAAGAATGCGTACATTGATTGACTTTCCGCCCACCCTTCAACTTTTACCTCAACATTAACACCCGATTTACAAAGCACCTCAACTACATTCTGTGCGAAAGCGGTTGGTGTCAATAAATTTGAAGGCATCTCTTGCAACTGACGCGTTAGGTTTTGTGCAGTTGCTTTTTGGAGACCAATACGCCAACCTTCAATGTCACAATATTCATCCTTGAACGAGAATAAATCAATGTTTGGTATCAGCAAACGGTCGGCGTTTCTGCGTAGTTCTTGGTAGGCCCAAATGCCTAAGGCTGCACCCTCTGCGGCTGATTCAGCATGACCCAAGTTCTCAACCTCTATACGGTCCGTACGCAGTTTCAACAGTTGGGTACATGCGTTCCCTACAGAACGACGAATCGCCTCTTTTTGCTCATCAATCACTTCATATGGATTGTAGCCCAGGCATTCTTTGCCTAAACCTACAACAGCAACCGCGGAATAGTAGGGAATCTTGTCGGGTTCTATTCCAAATAAGAGGCGGGTTTCACCGCGTTTGGGCATGGGTCCAGATAAACGTAGAACCTCCAGAAGGCGACCTTGTGTGCGTTGAACATTGAAACGCCATGCAGTTGGTGTCAACACACCAGGATCATTTTTATCTTCCTCATCAGCAAATACGCCGAGGATTAAACCACGTGATGGTGAGTCACCACAAACTTCCATTTGTTGTAATAAAACCATCGAGTTTACGGCTTGTGATGCATATCTGCGAGTAACAAATTGAAATTTTTGGAAGCCACTGACAACATTTGATAAATTTGAATATCCACTCATTTTATCCTTTTCACTTTTTCTTTTTTACTTTTTTTATTATTTTTATTTACTTTTTAAGGATTTTACAAAAAAAAAAAAAAAATACTAGCAAATTACACTCACGAAAATAAATATTGAACTCAAAAACAAAAAATACCATACAATAAAAATTAAGAATCCTGAAAATGCCTGAAACTTGTAAACAAAAAAATGTTAAAAAATACAAAAAAAATAAATAAATAAAATAATAAAACAAACAAAAAAAAAAAAAANATACAAAAAAAATAAATAAATAAAATAATAAAACAAAAAAAAAAAAAAAAAAATGTCAAACTGATTCTTGTGAAGCCTAAAAAATAAGTAGATGTCCTTTGACGACATAACCTCGACAGTTTTCATAGTGAACTGTGTTTATCATATTATCCCATTACTTGCTGAGTACACACTTTCAAATGAATCCAATCAATTTCCATACTAGCACTGAACAAATCATTGCAAACCCTTTAAATCAGAATTCAAGGAATCAGTAAGCGCTTAATTGTAAGGCATTAAAAGGAATCTTTGTATAATGGAAGAATTTTCATTTTCCTATGATGAAACTACTGTAGTAGTGCATATTTTTTGATTAACACCAATCATAGTCGCTCATACGAACAATTTTAATTTCAATGTTTCCTAAATATTTCATAACTAATGTGCAGTAGGTTGTATTCCAAGCGAACTACCCGAAAAATACGCCCGGCAAAAGCCCAAAAACATTATTAGGGGTAAACATGTACTCGTGCACAAGTCACAAGTATGTATATTATAAAGTAAGTATAATTTATCGCATGGTCGATTCTCTATAAAAAATGTTTTGCAGAATTTGTATTAATTCAAGAACCAAATTTAATGCGAAAAGTGCCTCTGGAAATTTTCTCACCACCAGTACGTAAATTTATTAAAGCTTGTCATTGAAACACATTAATCGTTAAACTCATTATAATGCTGAATTGTGAAATTTCTAAAATTAACTGCCAGAATTTGCTTTCCAATTTATATAAATAATATGCTTAAAAATCCGAGACTATTTGGTTACTTAAATAACATCTTAATGCAACTCAATTTCGATAGAGTTTCTCTTTTTAATTATAAGAATTAAATACTGACTTATACACTTCGCAAATACAACGTTGTGGCACAGAAATCATGACGCGTCCATCTACTTATGCTTTGGAACAGAGTCTATAGGAGTCGGGACATTGACACTTGACTAAAGCAGAACTCTTTTCTGACGTCACGTGTCTCTTGCATGTTTTCAGCAGAAACGTCCACAACTTGCATACATAAAACATAAGAACCGTCCAGCAAAGCGGAATATCGTTTATCCAATTTCGTTTTTCCGGACGGTTCGCCAATGTTGTTGTATCACATATAAATGCTGAAGTGTCCTTCTTTTTGTTTTGATTACTATTATTCCAAAACATCATCCGACATTTTAATTGAAGCGTAGTAAAAATGTGTCAATAATTATCATACGAAATTGGTAACCGCTGCTGATTATTAGTATTTTTGGAAAATATTGTAGGAAATATTAATTTAAATCTATAAAATAAAGTTTAAGATAAGTAGTTCCAACATTAATTTTTACTAAAAAATTAATTTATTACTTTGATAAAATTTATTAATTTTTAATGTTTATGGGAGTATAGATTCTAATTCAATCGAGTATCAAGTAATTAGTTATGATCACTTGTTTTTGTGTTTGGGAGGAATATCCCAATCCAGCCTATGTACGGTCTAAGTTTATTTTCATTTAAATAAATTGCAGCATGTAACTAACAGTGCACAGTATAATACAATATAGACACTGAAGAAGTTAAGGTATAATTTGTGATTTACGTCACGTATATGCCGAATAAACTAGACAAAGAGGATAATAATTGGGTTCGGCCTAGCAATTTTTTGTTCTGATAGGACAACTAGAATATGCGAAAATATCATACTTGCAGAGCTGTATTCTGATCGTGGTGTAAACTGAAAATTCAAATAGATATGTCGCTCTTGGCAATTCTCAAAAAAATTATAAATTATTAGTCCACTAACCTATATTATTAAGAACCACTAAATTAGCATTGGAATGTTATTCATAGGGTGTATTTTATTTTATTTAATAAGATAATTCCATAAAATAACAAAGTGTACGTAACTTATATTGGAATTACATATTTTTCTAATAAAATGGTCGTGAAGGAACACTGAAAATTGTTAATAAATTATATCGGTAATGAGAATATGCAAATATTATTGAAATACACCTAATAAAATTTCATTGGACATAAAAGTAAAATATTTAGTATGAAGTCATGCACAGATACATTAAATTGGCTCATTGTTTTTGCTTCACAATAAAATTAGTTATTGTTTGTCAAGATATTCAAAGTAATATTTTGTATTTAATTATTAAATTCAATAAAAAATATATTTACAGCTGAAATGTTATTTTGTATGAAATTTTTTTATTTTATTTATTTATTATATTTTATATCACACGCTACAGCATAATCACACAGCTGTGATGGCACAGATAACTGTATACAAATCTAAATATTTTTAGAGAAGCTATGATGGCGATCTGTGGGGACGCAATTTTTTATGAAATGCCAAATCCTCTCCCATGAAATGTCATAAAAAATTGATTTTTTTCGGACGCTCTCTCGATTTGCCATATGTCTATGCTGTATTATGCTGTGCTTTGCAGGTTGACATCAATTAGTAGTACTTCGCGTTTGCTCACTAAACAATTCTCTAGCTGTTGAAGCGTATTCATCCATAAACATAGATGTGCCTTCGTCTCGCCTGGCTTCTCGTTCAATTTTCTCCTTCACAATCGGATGATACGGATATAACCAATTCAAGAAATAATAATGGATATGATTCGAGTAAAGCCAAGGGCCCCCGTTCCCGAATTTCATCAAATATTAAGGATTTATGCAGTCTGACCCCGAAATACGTACAAAACTCGATATTTTTCTAATGATATTGAAAAATAAAAAAGTCATGAGAAATCGGTAAGAACGTAGTTGAGTGAAGTCCAAGTCCTATGCTCATTGTTAGTTACATCCATACTCGTTTGGATTCGAGAAAGGTGAAGAGTGTTGATTTTTGTGTGTAAGAGCGCGTTACAACGAACAGCTTTTTTCGCTATTTGAAGTTTTATTAATGAAATTTGCCGTAAACTATGGGTAGCCGAAGTTTTTGCATGTATTAGTGTCGAATTGGGATTCTGCCGCAGAGCATGCAAGAAAACGTGCACGTATAACATAGGACTTATACGTGCAAGTTTTCTACGGCTCCCAATTGTTTTCGGCAAGCTTCATAATGCTTATGAACTTCAGCGGGTGCACAACGCGCAATATTTCGGCCTGCGAGGACAAACTAGTTTGTATGGTCTAGCACTCACCATGCGCGACATGCACGCATAAAATCAGCCGACGCGTATCTCATCGATGAAAAGAAATGATATTCGGAAGTAGTCAAGGCTCATGAGTATGACTTGTGAGATAGGACCTTCCAACCAAGTATTCTGATTGTATCCTTAACCAATTTTTAGGGTTGGTGCTTTGTTCCTTGTCGTGTCTTCGTGCCCATTCTGTTCGTTTATCAATCAATGCATAGTTGAAATTGATCATTTGTTATGGGGAGTGATCTGTATTAATAGTTTCACCAGGTTTTACGAGCTCGTGGTACACAACACCTCTCTAGTTCCAGCAAACACACAGCATTATTATGTTGCTGGATCGCAGTTAATCGTTAACTCAGATTAACCCATGATTTTTCAGTATAAGATTCTGAAAATTAATTAATGTTTCAGCGCCAGAAAAATTCGATCCAAAAATAATTTCGAAGCTGTCTTTTCGCAAGGGTTCTTTTGGTTTTCCATCTGTCTCTCATTCAATTCATGTGACACCCAATTTCCAGACTAATGGATGTTGTCCATAAGTTTTAAACGATCGAAAATTGTTTAACATTTAAGCATTTGTTTCTGAATCAAATTGTCTTTATCCAATATTATTTTGCAATTCGTATTCGTCACATAAAAACCACTATTTCTGAATCGTTGAAATCATCTTTTGCATGATGCGACTGATAGAACACGATCATCAAATGCTTCGTTTAGCATTCGATGCGAATCGACAGCACTTTTCTTCAAATGAAAAAATTAATGCTTACCGGGAAACTTAATTTTCAATACGACAAAAAATATGATGTTTGAATGATGTCACAGTAGCCTAAAAAAGATAAAAGGCTCGTTTCCAATCGCAATATTTGTATCTTGGCGATCTTGTCATATCGGTACACCTGAATTATTGCGGCTCGCAGAGATAATTTTCATTGAATGCTTTTAATTCTGCTTGGTTCTATTGTATAGGGGCGCACTTGTATCATGGTGTCTAACGTGGAGTCTTTGGTAGAACAATTGGGCGTATCGGATAGAAAGTGTTCCAATTTGTTGTTTTGAAATTCTCTTTTATAATGTTTACTGGAAAAAAATTATTTTGCGGTTTCGTGCGCAGGACTTAGGTACATGAACTCCAGTTGCTACAAACTGCGTTAATAAATTAGTTCAAATAATATGAATAAGTTCAGATGTTAACAGTTTATGAATTCGTCGTGGCCGACAGTGTAGAGGTTTGTGCCTTCTCTGGTTCGCCTTGAAATTTAAATACTTATTTCCATTGATACCATATTCTTGGACCTAATACTTTTAGTGCATATTCATTTCAACTCAATTGTTGCTAGTTTTGCTTAAAACCTTCTTTTCGGACCACATCGTTGAAGTGGACGTACCTTTGATTTTCGTCAAAATCCGTAGATGTTATCTTTTAAAAATTTTAGAAATTTTATTGATAAATATCCAGTTTTATGGGTGCAATAGCCCTATGGCCCCAATTTAGAGTAGAGACAAATACTAGATGCATCCGACATATTCCGCGGATCTTGATGATTTTTTGATAGCATATGTGCCGCTAATAATACGGCCCTATTCTTAGTTTTGCTTACGGACTAAATGATATATCGGCATATATTTTGATAGGGTTTCGATCACTCGTTCTGGGTATAAAAAAATTATTCCAATGAATAGCCAAAGTGACTTACACGATATTTTGGGCTGGCTACCGCGGGTCTACAGGCTCGTATCTGAATGTTAGCACTGTATGAATTTTTCACTACAACACTCAACATTTGCTCAAATTTTGAAAAATATAAATATTTCTAGCAGAGTAGTTTCAAAATGTACCAAAAAACTAACTTCGTCAACCAAGTATATTTTTAAAATTAGTATTGATTCTGTTTTCCTACAGCTATTTTCGAAAAAAAAAAATTGAAATTGAAAAAAAATTTATTTCAAAACCATTAGGTCAAAATTCCTTAGTTTATTTCTACAAATTGTGTTCCAAAACAAGTCGATAGTCCTTGTGGAATTTCTATCTATTCCGTGTATTTTTTTTTTTTTGGCCTACATATTTTGTTCGTACAATATATAAATTCTTAGTCCTATCTAGAAACAAATATATGGAAATGTATCGAAAGGCGTCTAGTTTAGTGTATAACTCAAAGTTTATGTGTTGCCGATACACGCGCAGAGGCTATGTCTCGCAAGCACTTAGCTCAAAAATGTTGTTAAGTCAGACGGAAACGTGTTCGGACCCACCATCACGGGCACTTATATTGGGTGTACATTCTGATGAAGAAGATAAGAATCATCCTGGACTCTTAACACCCACGGGTTACCGCTACAATGATCAACGTTCGGCGGGTCGTTTGGTTGATATATTGCGTATATCCGGACCGATGCCAAAACGAGGCGAGGCTCGCATCTTGTTTTCAGTATCGATGGAGAAAGTACCCCAATATTCGGCTATAGCTGTTGTCGGTTTAGGCAAGGAGTGCCTGGGGTTTAACCCATATGAAGTCTTGGATGAACAGAAAGAGGCAATTCGCCGTTCGGTGGGTAAGGCTTGTTATGATTTGGTGCAGTTAGATATAGAAAGCATTGATGTGGAGAGTTGCGGACATGCCGAATCCGCTGCTGAAGGAGCAGCCTTGGGCATATGGGCTTACCAGGAATTAAGAGATCCAAAAAAAAGGCTAACAACTCCTGCATTAGATTTATTTGCTTTCATTGATGAGCCATGTGACATTGAAGGGTGGCGTATTGGCTTACAAAAGGCGGCTGCACAAAATCTAACCCGACAATTACAAGAGATGCCAGCCAATTTTTTAACGCCAACGACATTTGCGCAAAATGTGGTGGAAGTGTTGTGCAAATCTGGCGTTAATGTCGAAGTCAAAGTGGAAGGTTGGGCCGAATCTCAATCAATGCATGCCTTTTTGGCAGTTGGCAAGGCTTCTTGTGAGCCCCCAATTTTCTTAGAATTGAGTTACTACGGCACTACTGCGGAAGAACGTCCCATTGTGCTTGTAGGTCAAGGTGTTACTTATGACTGCGGTGGACTTTGTCTCAAATCAAAGGACGAGCTCACTCATATGCGCGGTGATATGACCGGAGCTGCGGTCGTAGTAGCCACTTGTCGTGCAATTGCAGGCTTAAGACTACCAGTGAGTAAATTTGTCTCTTCCCCTTACGTAATGTTTAAAGCGTCTTATGTCTACTTGCCAGGTCAACGTTCGTGGTTTAATACCGCTTTGCGAGAATGTTTTAGGTTGTAATTCGTATCGTCCCGGCGACATGATTAAGACAATGAATAATCGTCATGTTGAAGTGGAAGGAACCGACCATGAAGAAATGCTTGTACTTGCTGATACTTTACTGTATGCACAGAATTTTTGCCCAAAATGTATCATTGATATCGGTTGCACATCGGGCGGAATGCGGCAAGCATTGGGTGAGGCAGCTTGTGGTGTCTTTACAAATTCGGAAATACTCTGGCAGCAAATGAAACATGCCAGCATGCACACTGGGGACAGAGTTTGGCGTTTTCCGCTGTGGGACTTTTATTCTAAACAAATAACATCAAGTGAACGCAGTGACTTGCAAAACTATGGCGCCGGTCGACGTGGGCGTCCGTGCAAAGCTGCAGCCTTCTTACGCGAGTTCGTGCCATGTGGTCAATGGCTACATATGGTACGTACCCTTAAAATTCCTCATTTCCCATAAGTATTCTATCAACTTGCCATTCTGCACAGGATGTTACTAATGTGATGACTACTGATGGCAAAAGCTTTGAATATCTACGCAAGGGTATGGCTGGGCGCCCCACACGCACCCTCATAGAGTTCATTGCACAAACAATTTGCAAGGATGTTAGTCCAAAATTAACATCGAAATAAGCGCTAACAGCAACGCGTGCAAGAGGAGGAATGCCATCCTAAAACTAAATTCATTTCGCTTCTGCTACATCATGCGGTTAATGCGGATTCAAAATTATTAGATATATAGTTTATGTTGAGAAAATTCAAAATCCTAGATTTTTAAAAGATAAAAGTGAATTTAAAAAATTTACTTGTGCAAATAATGAAAACATGAATAATTTAATAAAAGCCTTATTAAACGATTATCAAATTGCCATTCGAGTTGCTTTTCCCAGCAGGTATTTTCATTATGCAGTGTTCGGTTACTATCGATTTCAAATTGCTCGTATTTCGATGGAATCTAAAAGGAATTTTGTGATGTCAGCCTAGTGCTACTGCGTAGCTCAGTAATGCATTAATATCAATGGGCGGGTAGTTCTGTAGAAGTTTAACGTTGGATGCAAAGTCATTTCTCATTATAAGATCACGTTGTAATCTGCAAAGTGGAATTGTGAATCAGGTCCTATATTGGGGTTTGTACATACAATATCATAGCGCAGCAGATCTTTATTAGAAAGTCGAAACGATTTTCGTCTGAAAATACGGAATCCCATATACGCACAACATCTGGCAAAGGGAACTCTTGCGACAGCAGCAGTGTCAGCCATCTGCTCATAAGATTAATTAAATATAAATGAAAGTAAATGTGAATACAACAAACCTGAAACTGTAATACTGCGGATGTAGTTCCTGTTCCTTTAAACGTTCGAATATTGTTTTGTCTTTTGTTTTCAACAAATTGCAGAGCTTCGACATCATGTATTTTATGCCTCCCTCCGAATCATCCAAAGTCTTTATAAAAAAATCACGTATCTCTGCCATCAGTGCGGTAAAGCAAAAGAAACAATCTGCCTCGGCGTTCTCTAAATATGAAAAATTGAGAGAAAGAGAGTGAAAGACTGAAATATGAGTAACCTTGCTTTTCTATATTGAAAGTAGAGCTTACTGCGAAATTCGACATCAGGGTCGGATGCCATGACATAATAAATTGGTCCCACAATCTCATTCATGCCTTGCACATAACCTTGTCCTGGATTCAATTTGGCATATAAAAAGAGTATACGCTGCACAACCTCCCAATGCGCCTCTTGCCCTTCATCCATAGCTTCGTAAGAGTCATTGGAACGTTTTGTTATCAGATTTATCTATCATAAAATAGTAGCTATTGTAATGTAATCGACAGCTGTTAGCAATAACACTAACTAAAAATTTGTTAGTGCGACACTGACTAAGCAACAGGTAACAGTTATACACTCAGTGAAATTCAATTAAAGGGAGCAATATGTTTCACAACCCATTTTTGTGTAATGACACATTAACATATATATTTATTGTCTCGAAGAAGTGTCGGGAGACCCATTGAAATACATATATGTGAAGGAATCGATAGATAGAATTAGTCTTTCCGCATCGATAGATAGAATTAGTCTTTCGGCATGGATGATTATTTTTTTCTATTTAGCTCAGGCAGAATATGTGTGAAAATCAGGTGGCTCTTAGATATAGAAACTGTTATAGAAACTTGTTAATCAAAATGTCAAAATAATAAAACGATTTTGGTTTTTTAAAATATTATTTTTAAATATGAATATTTAAGAAAATTTTATTCATATCCGTGAAGAGTATGATTAGCATTTCCGAAGATAATTATGATTTTTTATTCATAAACACCGAAGACTGGGAGTATTCTGAGTTTTTGCAAAGTATATATAACTATGTATGTTTTGAGATATATATAAATTTAATAAAAAATACTTTGAGCAATATTTGTCTTTCCGTGAAGACGAACACTTGAGACATTTTTTACCTAGAGTAATGATATTTGGTTTGTGTACATATTTTTCAATAAGCCAGATTACAAGCTGAATCGATCCATAAGTTCGCGTACCGCCCGTAGGAAATAACTTCGAGTAGTTTACATGACCCTTCCACCTCTAAATTCACAAATACTAGCTGTAACGACATTCCTTTTCATGCTAGCGTATGGATTTGATAGCTTAGCATTTTTTAGTCGTCGTAGAGCATAACCCAATCTGAGCAAGATTTCTCATTGATATCGGGTACCTTCTAGAGCACTTTTCGGAGTTCAAAGTCAGGTGTTTTATTGCTACCATCAGTCGCTTGACTGGTGGTATTACATATGCGTTTGGGCTACGAATGTAATGCATAGAAATAACCGTTTCCGACTATATGTTTCTTGGAGCCAAATGCTTAGAATGAAACAATTGATTGCGTGATGTCCGTCTGTCTGTCACTTCGATAACTTCAGCAGTTTTTGAGATAGATGGTTTAAATTTGGTTTCTGAACATATTTTGTAAAAAGCAAGGTCTGCTTCGTGAATGGGCAACATTGGTCAATAATTTCAAAACAATACCTCCCATAGGTCATTTACTCCTGATTTCAGAGAAATAAGCTTAAAACCCGGGTGCTTTATCACAGTATACTGAAATTTGGTATAGAAATAATTTTGAGTCTATTATAGAGTATTGTACAATTTGGTAGGGTAGTTCCCATAGAACGTTTACTCCCAGATTTCACGGAAGATTGTTGCTAACACTTTTTAACGTTATTCTCCTATTTTTAAACAATATGAGAGAAAACTTTGGATACATCTCATAGGCGTTTTATACCCAATTTCACTTAAA
>JXOS01089102.1:0-11707 GCA_001015075.1 Cirrula hians
ATAATATAAGTATTAATATTGTTTTCGGATGGTAACGTTCTTTGCCCACGGTTACGAAATGCGCTCGTAATGGGCACAAGTCGAGTGATTAGTTTCATCTGCTTTTACATTTTATTAAATATAAATATGTTAGGATATAGCAATGACAAAACTATGTACAAAAAAAGTGCGTATAAAAAATCGAATCTGTGCTGACAACAACAATTCTATCTTTGCCAGATGCTATGAAACTGATTGATAAACAATAAAGCAAAGAATNTTGTGAACTGTGGGCGCAAGAGCGCTACCAACAAAATTACATCTGTGCTAGATGCATTAAAACTGATTGATAAATAATAAAACAAAATTTATGATAATTACAGAATATACATTGGCACAGTTTTTAACATAATGTTTAAATGGTCACAAAATTATGTGAAATGTACGTTATGTTAAATAGGAAAAGGTTTTAAATTTTAATTTACTGCATCTCCAAACAAATATTATAAAAACAAATATTATATTTTTGTGTTTAATTTGTCTAAGTGTGGCGGTGTTCTACGTACTTCTGATTGTATGTATGTGGACTCACGACGCGCGACATACACGCGCAAAATCGGTTTGCGCCATATTGCCAAAGAACAAAAACATTTCGGAAAAACGCATATGTGCAGGTAATATTTCACTTGCCGAAATAGTTTTGCCGAAGGCGAAAATTATATGCTTGCGCTCGATGTTGGGAGCAAAATTCAGTTTGCGGCATATCCAAATTCAGCCGTATGAATCACGTGAGTGGAGGTGGGCGTCGACGCGCATATGTCAGACTGAAAAATGTCTCGTGTAAGTTTAGTGTACTGCACAAAAAAAGTTGTGGTAGCAAACTCAACAATTACTTTAAAATTATTAATAAATTCAATAAATGATTTAATTTTAAATTCAAAAGTTTTTAAAATTCATGACTTGCATCGGAAAAAACTATACCTTGCATGGGAAGATACAATCACCATTATTTCCTACGATTCTTTTATATTTATTAAGCAATTATGCTATTAATCATTTAAATTTCGAGACAATTTAATGTTATTGTGGATTGGCTAACGTATATGTGATACTTCTCCTTTGCGCCAAGTTACTGCCTCAGCTTGACCCCATGTCAGCAGAAAAATGACTTTAACGGCAAAAGACCTGTGGTTAAATGATGAAATGTCATTTTCTCTGCAAATTTAAATCACAAATTCCAACGATTTAAAATAAAAAGATGAAAGGTTAAGCTAATTTAAAATTTTTCTTAACCGACTATACGCAAAACAGTATTCTAAGTCCTTACGATGCAACAAATGGGTAAAATATTCATATTATGCATGAAACGCCGTAAACACAATGGAATATTTTTAAGAACCATTCTTTTCATGGGCATTCCCTTTTGTGCTTACAACTGAGAATAAAGTATATTTTTATTGTTGACAATAAAAACGAGAATTTTGAATTTACTTTGTATTTAAAATACAACCGAAAGAGAATATAATTTAAACAAGCAAACAAGCCACAAGAAAGCACTCTTTCAACGTTATACGAATTACATTTTTCAAAGGAACTACAATGCCGGTGATTTAAACAAACCGAGATAGCCAGAAATATCCTCGTGCTGCAAACATTTTTTATAAAAACGCATAAAGTTTCAAATGACAAACAAGATAATTTCGAAATTTATTTTAAACTTGCTTAATGAGAAACGCAATAAATTTTGAATGAAATTCAGCATGCAGTTTATCAAGCAATTTGCTGTGACAAGCCACATGCCAACCTTTTTATATCAAATCATTAAAAAATATTTTTATTATTGAAAGATTTTGATTAATTTAAATGCTTTAATTTGTGCCATTTTGTGCACATGGATTGCACAATGTGACTTTTAGTTTTAATGTAGTAGCTTTTATTGGTTTTAACTCTGACGTTTGTGCCCCAGTTTAGCGCTTGTCTTGTACACGTTGAGCCAAAATAAATATTTAATGATGCGGTTTGCTTTAACTTAAAGTGCACAGACCCATAAAAAGCTGAATACATTTACATGAGCGGATACATGCACACAAATAGCAGAACCATCATTCGAATTTTCAGTACGATGCCGTTTAAAATCATGCACGATGCTGCGCGAAAGGTTATTTCTCTTTATATGCCCGTTCTGGAATATTTGCACAACGTGTAAGAGTCTTTTACAGTAAAAGCCTCTAATTGACATACGCACACGCCGTGCAATATCTTACAGTACGCTTTGCTCGTTTATGTATTTTACAACCCTCTTTTTACACATAACATTAGTGTCTTTTATAGGTGCCAATACTGTCACTTTCGAGTTCAACGTATATAAGCACGTATATCGTTGTTGCACATTAAATAGTTTTCGTTGAAGTATAACTTTTAATTAAAATGCAAAAATGTTAATTAAAAAGCGAAAAAGCCCATCCTTCATTCAGGTTCAGTTTTTCGCTCATACTGTCAATATGTCAATTAGTGAGAAGAAAAGTCTTTTAAGCAAACCAGACAATTATTGTTAATGTATATTTTAATTAATGCAAATTTCTTTTCCTCCAGTAATGAAATACTAATCTAGTGAGCATGGGACACATAGAATCTTAAAGATTTTTTAACTCTACCTGCTGCTTACCACCACACATGAAAACTTGTTCATATTGAATAGCCTATTTCAGTAGCACAGCTATCATGCAATGCAATAGCAGGCAAAACCGTCTCTGAAATAACCGACAGTCATTAATTTATAGAATCATAGAAATGTTCGCGCAACTTAAAATTTCTGTCACTTCCTCTCAGAGATCTGGAATTTTCACTCATTATAATAAATAATTCCACATTTCAGAAGCATATTATTATAAATCTGGGAGTTAAAGTTCAATGCGGGTACCCGAAATTACACAAAAATGTTGCTCAAATTTGGCCCATAATTTCAGATACCACAATGAAGTTTTCTCCCGATTTCACGGGAATCACCAAATAAAGTAAAGTAGTTCATTGCATGCTAGTGAAATTTCGTATGGAAATTGGTTTGAGTCATTTCCATGACATTGTTTAGATGTTTTAAATTTTTAAGTTTTAAATGAATGCCATAACATTGTACAAATTGAGGAAAATCGTTCTATAACTATGTGTACCTCCAATAGAACGTTCTATTCCGGTTTCAAAGAAATAAGCGTTGACGGCAATTACTGAATTGTACCCGAATTCGGTATGGTAGAATATTTCAGTGATTGCTATGATAATGGAAGTTACCTTAATGGCCAGGTATTCTATCGCATGCCACTGAAATTTGTTCCTTAAACGTTCTTACGTGATTGTTATATTATTCTATGATACGAACAAAATCACTATATATTTGTGGTGACTTCGTATAGGCGTTTTATCCCTGATTTAACTTAAATGAGTAAATACCATTTGTTTCATCGGAAATGAAAGTCGCTTCGTTGTATTATTTTTTGTGCTTTTCTGAATTGTATGACTGATGGTTATGACAAAGTCGGTCTTGACAGAGTATTAGATCGATTTTGTTATAAATCTCGACGATGAAATTGTATATTCGTTTTGACGGTACGTATTCTTCACCCAGAACAAGTGACCTATCAAAATATATANAAATTGTATATTCGTTTTGACGGTACGTATTTTGCACCCAGAACAAGTGACCTATCAAAATATATACCGATATGATCAGCATCACCACAGAATTCAATAAAGCGAAATACATCTATCCGTGTGTCCGTCCGTCCGTCTGTCCATCATCTAAGTGTAGAGTGAACGCATTGTGCTTGAATCACCAATTCAGCGCACATAATCGATGTGATCTAAGTTCGCCCTTGGACCTGATCTGATCAATATTTTGGGTGCCTCCAGTACACGTCTTTATTCAAAATTGGATATTTTGCAATTAATTTAGATTAATTATCGTAGCATCTGATCGTGTTTCAAAAATAGACATGATTGCATGAATATTTAAGGTACCTCCAGTACACCTATGTGGTCTGAAAACAGGGTTTTACGCAAAATCCCATTTTTGAGTGATTATGAATAGGAATAATATGTGTACCCAAAATGGGAAAGTTTGGATGAAAATCGGAGGCACCTCCAGTACACCTATTTTGTCCAAAAAGAAGGTTTTAAGCAAATTTTGCCAGAAAGATTAATGAAGTTCTACTGCTTGTTCCAGAAATCCCAATGATTGGATGAAAATCAGAGGTACCTCCAGTACACATATGTGGTCCGAGAAGAGTGTTCGAAGTAAATATTGCAGGAAACTAATGTGATTCAAATAAATTATTATTGTTGAGTGATAATAATTATGACACATGTTTGGATGCAAATCAGAGATGTCTCGAACTTCATTATTGTGACTTCGCTGGACTTAACAATTTGAGAGCGACGTGGATCTTACTGTCGGTCTTATCCGACAGCAATTTTCTTTTTTGTTTAATATTATATATCATCCTTAAGTACAATTATCAAATTTTATTTGCGTTTTCTATTTGTTGCAAACTAAAAATTTTTAAAGTGTTTAAAATAATTTTTAAGAAGAAATTGAAGTTATTATACGCCGAGGGTTTTTGTGTTCTTTAAAAAATAATAAATTATTGAAATAGCTCGTCTACTTGTTGCGCTGCTGTTAATCCTACGAAGCAACTTAAAATTGAATATTGTTTCGGTTTTGGGTCGATCTTAACAAAATAGCAAGGGGCTAGCAAAAGTAATTGCCTAGAAATTCAAACGAATTACAATAAATATATTAACGCAATTACCAATAAATTCATGAATTTTCTGTCGCATCACACTGATGTGCACAAAATTAACTTCATTGGTTCGATTAATGTGATTTCCTTTAAGTTCTCATAATAAAATATGAATATTTGCTTCAAGCCAAACACATTTCTATAGTGATTTGCGCAATTTTATAACATGGGTCGACTTTTCATTACGTCACTGCACTTGCAATTTGCTACTATTTGATGGACAGAATCTATTGAACGAAATATTTCAAAACTTGCGGTTGTAGCAAAGGTGCGAATTAAAATAACATTTGACAGCAGCTGTCAATTTCTGAGGTGCTATTAGTTGAGGTATTGTACCGCTACAACAGGAAAGGGTAATTTGCAATAGCTACGCATTCATGGCTTTGTTGCTTACAACATGTTGAACTAGAGCAACATGCATACATGCACACAAAACCTTTCTGATATAACCCGCATACTGATTGGACTTCGTTCAGAGAGATACCGTTAACCTTGTGCATAAGTTCGCATTGCACAATCGCGGCTTCTTAAGGTCTACCGTAAGTTGTTTGGCATTTAAAAGTTTTATATATTCACAAACTTAGCATTTGTTCGATAAAGCTTACTTTACACTTAGTGCATACTCAATATATTTTTAATTTTTGTGAAAAGCAGTAGAAATTAAAATTTATGCACATACTATTTTATTTGCCAACTTGTTCAATTTTGTTAGCAATTTTATAGGACTTCTGATATATATTAAGACAAAGCATGAGCGAGGGTTTAGCAAAAAACGTTGAAAAATTTCACTAATGGAAGTTTTTCTCCCACAAATTGAAACAAAGCATTTCTCTAGCTATATATATATAAATGGTAAGAACGCAGAGTTGTATAGCGCAAACACGTCTGCTCATATTGAAAAAAAAAAATATAATTATTTGCATAGTTATTAAAATCTCAAAATGGAAATTATCCGGTATAAATAACTAAAAAAATAATTATTCAAGTGTAGTTTATTTGAGGATATTGGCATATTATGATCAAATAAAATTTTAAAACACTCATAAGTAGTAAACAATAATTCTAGTTATATATTATTACTTATAAAGATGTTCAGGATTGACAAGACCAATGCACATCAATGTTAGCTGATATCTTTATTTATTCTTCCAACACTCGATGTGATGAATTTTAGCAGTACAACGAGTTATATGTTATTTCAAATTCCTTGTTCAATTGAAAATTAGCTTGCTCAAAATATTGAAAACGAATAAACTGTTGAGCTGAGAGAATACGAATTTTTTAATATTTAATTTATATTTCAGAAAAGTTGCCTTTGAGGGCGATGCAGCGATTATGGTGGTAAGGAAATGGTTGATACCATTTCTAAAGTACGAATTATATTTAGCCTCAAAATAGGCCAGAGTTTCGGCGATTCCTTCTTCATCGGCGCAAAAAGTCTTTCCAGCGAGTAATTCCTTCGAGGTCTGAGAAAAGCATAAAGTTTCTGGATAGCCTATCTTGAGAATGTGGTGGATGCAGAAGCAGTTCTAAGTCAAATTCGTGTAATTTTGACATCCTTTTCATTGCTCTGTGATACGGTGCATTATCATGATGGATCACTCTCCTTTTCTTCGTTTTTCCGCGATTTCGTCTATCAATTGCTGCTTTGTAAGAGTTGGTATTGATGGTTTCTTCGTTTTAAAGATAATTGATTAATGAAGTACTATGAGCATGTGAAGCAACTGATGTAATTGCCTTGTCACCCAATCGTTGCGTCTTTGCACGAATTGAAGGTGGTACATCCACTCAGATTGTTCTTATTCTGGTGCGAAATGATGGAGCCATATGTCATCCATTATCAAAGAGGGAAATATAAATTCGATTGAATATGATTGCACAGCTTCAGCCACTGCTGGCAACTATCAATTCGTTGTTGACGATTTGGAGCTCGCGCGGCACCCACTTCGTAATTGTTGATTTCCCTGGTGCAAGGTCGAACCAATGTTTATCATGCCATGTTTTAGCTTCAACATTATTTTTTAAAAACAATACTTTATTAAGACAACGAATTCTTTTTGTCCACTGCCATCATATTAATAAGAGTTGATGCACTAAAATTTTTTTAATCCCACAAACTAATAGTCTCACAGCTATCAAATTTGTGCACGAATCTTTTATACGTTGGAGTTTACCTAAAATCAATATGAATTAAATATTTGTAGGGCCATCTATGGGTTTGCGAATGAATTTCTCAGCCCAATCGTACCGGAATTAGCGAACGTCACCATACAAATGTGTTGACAGCATGTATATATATATATATATATATGTTAATTATGTAGATAATGCAGTATAGCAGGAAATTTCATTTAAAATTTCAAATATACCCAAATATTTCTTATAAGAAAATACAAAATGAGTGCATACTGTGTCCGGGCAAGGGAATAAGCGTTGTTTCAGGACCTTTGTATTACGTCGTAGTCGTAACAAATGCAACTTTTGCGTAGTTCAACGGCGTGGCAATATACAACGTTGGCATTAGCTGTTCTCTTACATTTTCATACGATTCTCCTTTTTATATGGCATTGATACGCGTGTCCATCGTCAACACTATCTCCAGTATTTATGTAAACGAGCATTAATTTTTAGATACGTTGCCAATGAAATTCGCAAAGTGTAGTTTTAGTTTCGACGGTTTGTTTGTAACACCCAGAAGGAGTGATCGGACCCCTATCAATATATATATACCGATAGGATCAGCATCACGACAGGATTTGATCTAGCCATGCCCGTCCGCCAGGCTGTAAGCAAAACAATAGAAAGAAGGAATTGACCTGGACTTGAAAATTTTACACACACATCTTAAATGTTAGTTCAAATTTGGATTTGGTTAAGATCCGCGCGATGTTTCAGGTACCTCCAGTATATCTCTCTATTACTACTCAAAATTGGCACCTCAACCGCAATTTTTTGAATAGGTGGATATTCATTACATCCGAAAATAATCCTGATTGAATAAAAGTCAAAGGTACTCACATATGGTTCCAACAGTGGTTTTAGTGCAGAATTACCCACAGTTATCGTTTAAATTTGATAAAATTTATGTATTGAGTGAACATAAATATATGTAATAAATGTACTAAAAATGAGCACGATTGATTGAAATTCACTTTCTAATTTGTTATTTTATTATTTTTTTTTTTTTGGCTCAACTGCAATCTCTGAAACATATGTAATATGCAGCAAGGTATTTAACAAGCAGGGTCTTATTTTTTCATGTTGTTAAAATGTTGATCTGTGCTTTTGAAGATTCAAGTCTTGTTCGTAATGAGACATGATTTTTAGGGAAAAATAAAGAACATGGAAGACCATCAGAAACTTTTGAGGTCATCGACTTGCATTTAAAATAGGATATACAGCATCACAATGCAGAAATATTAAATATTGCAAAACAAACAATATTTAATGCTTTAAAACTATGGGATCTATTCAAAACTCAGGAAAATGTTTGCGAAATAAATTGAATAAAAGACAGATGGAAAAACTATTTGCAAACTTGGATTTATTTTCACAATCGGACAACTATCAAGTTTGATTGCAAAATCAGATAGATTCGGCTAGAGGACAATGCTATGTGACTGTTGGGACCAGAGAACTATGGTATACCACAATCTTCTAAAACTGCGTCATACCGCTAATACAAGTCACAAAATTACTAAAATCGGCCAGAATGCTATAGAAAATTAATTTTGTTTCGTGACAATCCATCTACACATAAATAACTTGGCTGGGAGCTGCTCACCTGTTGTATTCACGGTTGACTAGCCATTGCCTGAGCATCACTGGCGTGAAATCAACGAATTACCTGATATATAAGAAAATATGCGTAGCTAGCAATGGCCAATACTTAGAATTAAATGTATTCAATTTTCCATTCCAAATTATTGCAAATTATTTTCCCATAACAAAAATCCTCACTGTATACCGGTACACTTAGTAAGATCAATAAATTTTCCCATTATTTACTCATTACATGTTTAGAACCCTTTATGGCTGCCATCGGCCATTGGAAATTATCGATTCTCCTATAAGTGCATCTACCCAAAAAAATATAGTTTTTACTTATGTTGCATAAATTACTTTTTTTGCAGAATATTACTTTGCTTTTGACAACTTCAAATACAAAGTAAAAGTATCCGACTTCCATTCATTCATTTCAATAATTTAATATTACTTACAACAAATCACATACAATTGTCATAAAATCGAACTTCAAAATACGTCTCACTCGAAGTTATTCACATTCCACTTGTTGGTATTATTGAATTTCAAACACCCAAATATATTTTATTATGATCCTCCTCCATCCACAGTAGAAATTCATAGATTTTAGGGAAACATTCTTCTTTATAAAAAACTTTTGTATTAGCTTTTCGTCAATTGAACTTAAAAACAACAATAACTTAAAAACCTCCACAACAATCTTCTTTAACCACATATCGTATTGAGAAATCATGTTTAAGATATTATGGAACCAGGGAGGGACCTTTTCGAGTATACTGCACCCGTGTTTAAATTTACCAACTGAAAAAATTTGAAATCAATATTATTTACGCTCACTGAAGTTGGGATGATTGTACTGGTGGTACCCAAAATACTGGCGCGATGACGCCAAGTCTTAAGGAGTTTCTTAAGCCACTGACAGAAGTACCATAATCGTAATTTCGTAAACGAAAAACTAAAAACCAGGCATTGGTGAATTGCCACTTTAGTAATTTATGAAAATAGAAAATCACTATTGGTAAGTAATAAAACTTTTAAGTGATCAATCCGTTAAAAGTGTATATATGTTCAAATGTCCGTGAACCCACTCACGGTTGAATTGAATTGAGCTATTAGGATTAAGGATGTTCTATTTAACAGGGAAAAGCATCATATACCATACGTTTTACGCATTGATGACATATAAACCAAGACGAAAAAAAAAAATCTTGAAAAATATTTTTAAAAATAGAAACGAAATGAAACAAAAATTACCAAAATAGAATTACATAGCAAGACATAGCAAATATTAACCCTTGAGAGTTTGTACCACTTGGTGTACATATACATCATTAATGTAACACACGTACTGCCCACATGCTGTTTTTAATTTCTATTTTAGATTTTATGTTACCACAATTTATTCCGTGCTCCTGTGTAAGGGACTTGATAAGTATTGCAGTTCTCATGTTAAATGTTTCTATATGTTCACAAGCAACTCCTATTAAAAATTTATTGGTCAAGGAGAATCAGCAAAAACCAAAATATTAACTGAAATGGCATGTGATACATGAAAACAAATACCACAGGTAAATAATATAATAAATAAATGATTACTCTTTCACCCCACCAATGAGTTATGATATGGGCCCAGCAGTTTCATTCAACACATGTTTGAAAAGAACCTCTGTCCAAAAAAAATTTTTATCTGACCGGCATGTCATGTTATTTCTTATGTCTTATGTACATAAGACAATGCAATCTGTTGACGTTGCGNTTATGTCATGTTATTTCTTATGTCTTATGTACATAAGACAATGCAANGACCGGCATGTCATGTTATTTCTTATGTCTTATGTACATAAGACAATGCAATCTGTTGACGTTGCGTTGAAAAGCTTAGCAGTCTTAATGGTGTTGGCAGCATATTACGGAAATATTTCATAGAGATACAGTGTCGCAGTATTGCCACACACATTATACAGCAGCGTATAATTGTGTCCTCTGTTTAATTTGAAAAAGCTATAAAGTAAATTTGCTGTTATTTTTGTTAAACAATATAGATGCAAAATCCATAAAATCCGTCCAGAAAACAGCCAATTGTAACTATTGTTCCATCTCTATTTGTCTGTATTATTGAATTTCATAGGCATACATTTATTTTGTTAAAATTCTTCTCCAATTAGTTGTGAATTCACTAGATTTGACGGAAACATTTGCATAACAACATTCTAATGCTTCTTGATATGACGGACCCAACAATTTTGTTTTTCAAACAAATTTCAATAACCACTGTAACTGTATGGTCAATTAAACAAAAAATCGATAAGGAAACATTTTTTTGGAAAGGGTGTGCGGACCTTTCCGAAATATTAGATCCGAGTAAAGCTTTAACGATTTAAATAATTTCTACAAAGTTACTTATAGCGACATTCAATTGGGTTTTCNCTACAAAGTTACTTATAGCGACATTCAATTGGGTTTTCAAGTTTACCGACCAAATCCGCCTATTACAGATCACTGAAAATCATCTTTTAAAACCGTGTATTGGAATACCTTGGATGTTCATCCAGTAATCCCTATTTTTCTGGCTAACCCCTTGATAACATTTATATAATTTCAGTAATAAACATTAATTCGATGCAATTGAAAATTAGGGCTTATTTTTATTCAAACCAACTGTTCGGTCCATATAGATGTATTGGGGGTACATATGACGTTTATGCAATCATACCCATTTAAACAAAACACTTGGTTACTATTATATTCGACTTAATTACGATATTTTATCAGATAAAGACACAAATTTTGAGTAAAGATGTGTAGCTGAGTTACCCATAGAATATATGTGCCAGATTTAGAATACTTAGCTTAATTGTTACTTTCTAATTCTTTTATACGGACGGACGACCGGAGCAATGTTGCTCATGCTACTTTTGTAGTCATGCAGAACTTATAATATTTAAATTTCTCGTGTCCCAATGTTGGTTACCATACTCCTCCGAAATGGCTTAATCGATTTTTATGAAATGTTATAGGAAAATTCATAAGGTGTGGGATTCCACTACTAACTAGTTTTCCTACTCCTTAGGGGTAAGGGCTATTGACCTCTAGAATTGTTGTTTTTAATTTTTGGACAACATTTTTTATTTTCTTATTTTTATAATGTGGCATTAGAAACTACATGCAAC
>JXOS01089123.1:0-19317 GCA_001015075.1 Cirrula hians
GTTAAAAGCCACCGTGTGGAACTGTCATCCACTTAAACACCTCTCATCCACTTAACACTGCCCCGAACGCCCGTCGAACCACTTTTCAGTATTACATAACGGGTATCGTATTTCATATCTCGTAAGTATCTCATCGTTTACGAGAATCTAAGAAGGTAAAACTTCAATTCTATAAACAGATTCTTAACGGCCTCCATTGCAAGTTTTTTAGTCGAGCTAACAGCTGTGTTTAGCTCCGACTCACGACTGGAATAAGCTCCGTACAGAGACTACTGTGCTAACCTCCTAATGCGTCGACGTTGCGGTCAAGTCGCAGCATTTGTCAACTATATATATAAAGCAGCCATGCCTCGTTCTGGGCTCAAAACACAACCTTGAGCTATACCGCCATTCATTTGAGGGCATTTCACTCCTTTAGTGGAGTAAATTCATGCTCTCTTATCTTATAGTCCGATATTATTCTCCTTAGGTAGTACGGAACATTTCTGCAGCTCAAGACCTTAAGGATGTGGAACCAAAATGCCGAATTGAATGCATTTTTAACACCGAATATTATAATTAATCTGTATTCTTTAGAGCCTTCCACCCATTTTCTGCCGACTAGTACTTCTTCAGCAATTTAATTAACCAGCATGTTCGTGTCTATTGCGGATCTTTCAATTCGGAACCCGAACTGATGCAGTTCGTGCTCAAAATGTTCCCAAAGCCTTGCTATGATGCCCTCTAATTGCTGAGTCTAATAAGACAAGTTGGTTGGAACCCTAAGGGCTCTGATTATGCATGACTTGCTTTACGGATAAGGCAAAGCTCTTGTCGTTTACAAATGTTCGGGAATATACCCTAAGCAACGCAAGTATGTAACAGTACTGTTAGGGATCGAAGTGATTTTAGACATGAGCACATGAAAGCCACATTTAGCAATTTATCAAGGCCTGGTGATTTCGTATCTAATTTTCTAGAGCGCTGTTAACACTTCACTTTCCCTTATCAGTGGAACGGTCTCCTTCAGTTCCATTCTGAAGTCAGTTCCCGGGAAATTTGGATGGGTTGGAAACCCTTCCTTGACGATCTTCTCGTGCAGTACCGGGCAGATTGGCGTACGGAAAGCGTTAAGCTTTTTCATGACAAATTTATATGTGGTGCCACATATAAACACACACTCTCTGGAAGACTCTTTTTAGCCATTTACAGATCCTGCGGTTCTTAGCGATTTCTTCCGTCCACCGATATACCGGAAGGTATCTTTTTTACTGGGCTTCTAAACTATTGCCACATTGCATGCATCGCGAATATTTTTCATTAATTTTCCCGGCATCGAGTTGGTGGACCACGTGACGTGTAATTCGTTCAATGATCTAGCAACTGTACGTATTGTGTCACGAAGACTAATACGATTTTGGAACAAAGATCTAATAGCATGGTCAATATATGTAATGATCTCGCTTACATTCCACTGGACTCTAATTCTCGTGTTGGCGAAAGTCAAGTTAATAACTGAACCTATGCTAAAAGTATGCTGTGTTCAGAATGACTATGTCCGGTACCGCTAGCGTTTTAAGGAAAGCACTGCCCTTGTAGTTGGATCTCTCCAAGCCTCACTTCACTTCCAGATGTCAAGGAGTATTATTATTCATATTAATTATAAAGCTTCGCGAATAGACCAAATCGGTCCATAATTTCGGGTTTCTTTAGTAGGCTGTTTTTTGGTACTGAAATTTGGTACGGAAGAATTATAAAATTTCAAAAATTCGGTCAAAAATTTCGGGGATCTACCATATAACTTTTACTCCGGATTCCATAAAATGAGTAACTCCTGGGTATTATGTATTGACCGACAATTTCGTCAATCTAGTTTTCATAAAATATCTCGACTTTATATTAATTCGAATCTAACTTATATTTGTTGTTAACTCAAATGTAATTTATTATAAAAGAAATCGTTGATTATTAGTGAAGTGAATAAATATCAGATACCTCAGTATTCAGTGCTCGTTAAGATACAAAAGTGCCGATTGGGCAAATTTTTTATACACAAGCAAGGGAGTTCAACAATGTGGCTAATTGCTTTCATAACTATAGAGTAATGATCAATTCCCAAAAATTAAAATAACTGTATGCCCTCCAATGGCACAAAATATTAGAAAAGTGCCAATAGAAATAGTGACTACCTGTAAATATGTTGAAGTTATTGTTGATGATAATTTTAAATGGCTCCGTCACATTGCAAATACCATCAAGTACATAACAGTAAAAGTAAAATACTCTGCTTAGTTTACTCCGCGCTGGCTTAGACATACAGATGATATGGCATCACGGCGTCTTCTGCTCATTCCACCCAACTATAACAAAGCCAAAATCGGCTACTTATAATTATAAAAAAAAAATTTTGAAGAGTTGAGAATATTTACAAGACAAGTCTTCTAAACGAATTTTATGATATAAATGACTTCGGACGAGTGATAGATCATACGCAATCGACGCGACAAAAAACGCAAGGCAGATAAAAAACTGTAAAATTTTGGAATCTGTATATATTACCGATGTATTCGGAAGAAAAAAGCTATAAAAAACGACATTATCGAAAAGGGCAAATTGCAAATTTAGTACTTGAATAATCAACATTTAAAACCTAGCTTCCAAAATATCAATTTCATGTCAAATCGATAAAAAAAAATAAATCATCAAAAAATAAAAAGATAAAAATAACTGACGTATATATAGAAAAAATATATATATATTCTGATAAATGTGCTAAAAATATATTTAATTGATAATTTAAATAATGATTGTTAATGGTTTTTTGTATTGCTAGAAACTTTCTGAAACTCAAAATTGTTGGCGCTATTTTTCTAATGGAATTTATCTAAAACAATAAAATAAATAAAAAGCCCCTTATAGAAAAAAATAGCAACAATAATCTTTTACGGAATAACCACAATTTGGTTAGAGATATGTTTAAACACAGGCTATACAAGAGCCATCCTAAGGTGTCACGCGGCACAAGTCCCTCAATCGCACGGGCACCCTAAATTCCATAAAAAGACACTACTGACACCGATTTGCGCATTTTATGAAGTTCCATGCTACAAACTGTAGAAATTCTTCGGCTTTTCTTAACAACTGGACATCAGAAACACGCATGATCCAAAACTCATTTGAACTGAAAAATATAATTTAAAATTTTCCTATTAAAAAAAAAAAAAAAGCTGCTTCAAACATAAAAAAGACGCAGCTGCCTGGGATATATGAATCAAAGAAAAAACCATGAAAATTTAAATGTTACGAAAGGAACGGTGTACGCGCCATACCATAATATCGAGTTTGAAAGGGAAATAGTCGAAGAGAGTCAAGGAATAGTATCCGCTTATAAATTCCTCTAAACCCAATGCGTTGTAGGTGGTGCCGGTTGAATGGTCATAAAACCAAGCATGGCAAAAGAAATAATAAAAATAAAACCAAAAAACAAATCTTCGATGAAAGAAGCTACCTATGCATAAAAATCAAGATTCCCTTTATTTATTTTTTTTATCTTATTTTTTCTTCGTTCCCTTCAATCTCTTACTCTACAATCACTCTTACTCTACAATCACTCAAAACACATTAAGCATTCCAAGAAATAAAAAACCAACATCACAACAGCAAAATCACACAATCAATAGGAAAATTAACAGTAGCTTAACTGAATCACTAAACACAACTTACGAAGAAAACACTCAATTACAAAAAAACCTTACCGATCACAATAAATAAAGATCAAATACTTTTTTTTCGAGAGTCAACTCCGAGAATACTTAAGCAAGAGCAGCTTACAAACCATGACACCTTTCCATCTGCCAGAAACCCTTTTTCTCTAACAGAAACAAATTTTCATAACACACAAATATCAGAAAATAAATTGTAAATAGTAAGAAACTACAAAAAATTTCAAACTCCTTTTATACAGAGGCACACGACCTTATCATATCATTCACTTCAATAACCACAAGAATAAACTCTGCGTCAGTAAACGATCTCAACAATAATGATCACTTCCCAATCTTCTTAATCTTATCGCACTTTTCACAGTCAGTTTCCTTCTGAGCCCTAGCAAAATTCAAATCACCATAAATAAAGACCAATTTGAACAGCTTCCCATCACACCATACCTAAAATTTTGCGGTAAACTGTTAGAAGATGCACCCATTGGTGGAGCCAAAAGCTAAGCAGAATAAGGCAGTCCGTTTCACCATTGAAAAGTTTAAAAATAAACATTACAGCGAGCATCGAGATGTGCTTCTAAAGAACGCAAGCGAATGAGCAGCAACATGTTCTCGTATAGGGAGATCACATTACGTTATCCCCAGATCATCGTTCTTAGAGCTTATATTAAAAACTGTTTTTGAAAAAATGAATTTTTGTCAGCATAAGGATTGTATTGACGTTTCAAAATAATCGCCTCATATTCTAAGTCCGGGTGCATGAGCGAGTTCCTCGAAAAGTGTTACGCGGTCAAGACTAGAGTTCTATACAAAATACAAGTAGTTGATACTTTCTCTGCTAATAACTTTGCATTTAACATTATTATAAATAATATTTCTACGAATTAGTTAATATAATATTTAAAACAAAGCACATTTTTATATATTGGAACACATTTTTATATTAATTAAGAAAAGTGTAACAAGCTCAAACAAGAATACTTCTTATCTAAATTCGGTGTGTTAGAAAAACATGTAAGCAACATTTTTCAAAAATATTTAACTGCAACCGAAAAGTTCACTTATCAAATTATGCAAAATACGATGGGTGATCAGTAGAACGGTTGAAAAGTTTTACTTTTTCGAACATGATCTCTCGTATTTACGAACCCGATGGAAGCGTTTCTCTTGAGCATTTGTCAAATCGTGAAAAATTCCTATCCAAGATAGAACATTTGCAAAAATACAAATCTTTTTGTAGAACAGAATTACAGTTGCAAAATATAATAGAAACTATAAATATTATAAAAATTTTTATATAAAAATGTCCAGTAAATATGAAAATTATACATGTTTTAACTAAGCAAAGAATTACTGTTCATGAGCAATAATTTAATAAGCAAGTTTTATGATAAATAACCCTAAAATGGCAAAACAAATTTCAAAGGGAGCTGTTTGAGAAACTGCATGAGGGAGAGATCTTATGAAGTATTAGATTAAATTGTCAGTAAGTTCAGTTTCAATTAATTTTTGTAAAAATATTTCATGAAGAACACTTAATATTATAAAATACACTTCGGAATATAACAAGTGTCCATTACATAGCTCAGTTACCATGGTTTGAGTGTACGAGTAAGGAATCGTACAATTGAATGGTATAAATAAAATTTTTTTTTTTAGTTGTTTACGTGTGATACGTATAAAAACGGCGGACCTGCAAAAACTATTGATATTCCCAGCTCCTTGCAAAAAGCATTTGCAAAACTGAGCCCACGCTCTTTACATTAGCTGAGCTGCGCTAAAGGTGTACCGAATATTGCACACGCTAGAGTGGCTCGACAAATTTTTAAAAGTTAGTTGTTATCTAACAGCAACATACACAGTACACTCTCTTAATAAAAGCGCTGCTAGACGCTGTCTCAAATGCAGAAACTTCAAAAATCTATTAAAAATTTTCTTTATTGTGAACAATCAAAAACATAGGCGTGCAAGGTTCCAATCCATCACTTGCGATGAACAGATAATTGTTGGTAGAATTGTTTTTCAGCACCGCCTTGGCATTACCAGTCAGCCTCCGCTCGGTTGTAATGCTGCGACTATCTGGATGAACAAAAATCGTACTTAAAAGCGCAATTGTCCACACTATAATATATATAAAAAACAATTATCTTAATCCTTGTTAATAAACATGTTGAATGGTGTCCTGGTCCGATCACGACCATGTTAGAATTAATATTTAACATTTTTCCTTAGATTAGTAGGGCCAGATTTGGTAAATCATCCTGAACACGTGCTCTCTAGAAATACTCTCTGTGTCGAAGTCTGTGATGATGCTAATCATATTGGTATTTATATTGATTTCGCTTGCTCTGTGTGTTACAAATTTCTGCACAAAAGCAATATATACTTATATAACAAACTCGTCGCAAATAAGCGACGTGTATAACAAACAGTCTGAACTGCATCGCTTCCAACTTCTTAAATACAGATAATTCGGTAAATGAAATGAAAAAAATTGTTTCTTATACATTGATAATATTTATTTTAGGTAAATTATTGAATTTTGTTTAATTTAATTGTTGACTTCGTAAATTGCTTACAACACTCTATTGCGATCACGGAGGATAATGATAAGAGTTCAGTATCACCCATCTAACTCAGTAAATTTATTGAAAACTATCAACGGTTCCGACTACAATTGTTGTAAGTTCTCAATTTGAAGTAAAGCGAGAGATTCCCGAAATAAACGAAGTAACTTAATTCTATTCATACTTCGATCGACGGCTAGATTAATTTTTGTGGTGGTTAATGTTGGGGAAATATTGTTCTCTTCGGTGTACATGTTCACTTGTTCTATTTATTATAAGTTCATCAACACGCATTAACTGCAATGAAACGCTAAACCTTACAAGAACAATATCGTTATATTTCTTCATTGCAGTGGATACTTCAAACCTATTGAAACATAACGCAACGCAAAAAAATTGCTTCCGTATCTGCAGTTGTTGTGTGACATTTCTTCAATTCCGCTGCTCCTTCTTTGTTGTATTCACTTTAATCAGTTTGTAATTTAATCAGTTTGTAATTGGCCATGACAACAACTGAACAAATAGTACAACTGAGCAAAACTACAAAAAATGAATAGGCCAGCAGTACTGCAAATATTGATGATTGTTATCATTTCTCAACTATTAACTCGATCTCTCATAACCTTGCATAACCTTACATTTTCATAATTCTCCCTTCACACATTCAGGGTGTTACAAATGTATGATTGTTTGGAGAAATTATTTGTTTTTATGAGAAAGTTGGATAAAAAACTTTTATTTTTTCAAGATAAATGGATTGGTCGACCCATGAATATAATCTCAACACCCAGATATATTGGCCTTCAGTAACATAAGTTACCCTTCGTCAGTTTTTTCTGTGATTTCAGCACTGATATTGTTTTTCGCAATTCTGTCAAATCTAAACGGATATAAACCCTTGGTCAGTTGCCAAGTATGCTGTGGTCTTTAAAAGTCATGCAAAATCACGGATTCCTATAAGGTGTGTAGGAGCTACAATTACACGTCTACAGAACGCTACGATGTGATTGTTGTATATAATCAATGGCAATCATTTAAAAAGACATCATTACATTTAGTAGTTTACATTGCCTTGCAACTACCATGATGCTCACGAATGGTCAAATGTATTTTCTAACTTGACTTCGTCTGAATAAAGCAATGCTTTTACGTAAGAAGAAGAATTTCCTGTGGAAGTAATTTGAAAACGTATAATTTGTCATTGTTCTCAATTTTAAGTAATCACATTGTCTATATCGATGGAGACATGAATCCAAAGTATAAAAACTATACTTTATAGGTCTACCTGATTTTAGTCAAATCTTGCCTATTTTAATTAAACACATTAGTAAATTATTTATCACTTAAACGGAATATAATTGTATATTATTAATTATTGGTGATAATTTTGTCAACAAGGAAACCCGTGATTTCTATCCAATAATGAATAGTTTTGATACTCACACTGATAAAGCTCTACCAACTGCAACAACTAGCTTATTTATTACTTACTTAAAATGCTGTTAATGATTTGATCTATATTCCTTCCACTGATATTTCTAAAACTGTTCTTCAAAGTTAATATAAAAAAAAATTCCTTGCAATTCGGCGAACAAAAGCAAATTTATGCTTTAAAGTATGGTAATTTATTTCAATTTTACAGCTACTCCACTTTTTTCACTATTGTCTCCACAAGCATCTACGTTGTTATGAACATGTTAATATTTGACGACGTTAGAAACATTTTCGGATGTTTTATTTAAACATTTCCCTCTCAATATCATTATTGTTTTTTTCTTAAAGATTTAAGACAACAACAAAATAAATAAATAGTTTAAAGAAAACCAAATATACTTATTAAAAAAAAGAACCTCAAACCTGAATATTAGATAAGCTTTTCCTTCAAATAACTTTGTTATTTGAGAAGGCCAAAAGTTTTCATAGTTGCCTTTCACATGCAAGTAGGCTTGATGTGGGTTGAAAAGCATAATACATAAACATGAGTATTGCAAATCTATTAGGGCAAAACCAAAAAAAACAGATTCCTGTATATATACAACAGACGTTAAAATAGAACACTACGTGGAAAAACAAGATTAATGTATAAGGTGTTCAAACATTTAATTCCTTGGTCACTGTACTCATCATCCTCTGACTAAAAGCGACAATGAACAGCTTTTAATAGAATTTTAGTTTAAGTCATTGAGAATTTACAATTTTTTTAATTTAATTTTCTTATACCCTGTTATTATACGGTAAGTTAATGCAATAAAAATTTGTTTTTTATCTGCATAAGCCATACTGAGACACTGAAATGTATTAGACTATCGACCAGATTTTGCATATTTTTCAGTAATAATTATTGGAATAATTGAAATCGGATTACTCAGAATTACTTGTTACCGGAATTTTTTGTACAGAACCCATATATATGAGTTCGAGAATATTATTCAATTTCCAATAAAATTAATATTGTTGATTGAGAAGAGTATGAAGTCAGTTGAGCAGTATCAAAAGATATTGACCGATGTTCCTTAAATTCCAAGATATAGCAATGACTGAAGAGTCCTTCAATATCATATTTAAGTAGCTCCCATGCACGCATAGGATTCCAATTTCAAATCAATATAATTAAAAGAAAAACTCAATTTATCTTTAATTTTATAATATTTATGAGGTGCCATCTCCATGAACGTAGAATTATTCTAAGACATAGCAATGATTGAAGAGTCCTTCAATATCATATTTAAGAAGCTGCCATGCACGCGTGGGATTTCAATTTAAAATCAATACAATTAACAGAAAAACTCAATTCATATTTAATTTTATAAGATTTATGAGCTGGCATCTCCATGAACGTAGAATGATTGCAGTAGTAACAACAACATCGATGTCCTGTACTGGAAGTGCCATGACTAAAACATATAAGAAAGATTGAAATTTAAAAAAAAAAAAAAAATTAATAAATAAAAATAAACAAGTAAGAATGTTACAGTCGGCTAAGACCAATAGTTAAATATTAAATATTTAGAATAATTCTATTCAAATTTGCTTATAGCCTTTTTTTCGGACCATATAGATGTATTGCAGGTACCTACAAATTCCATCACATCATGAGCGTTTTTGGTACACACATGGATCATAATTATAATAACTCAACATAAAATTTCTATCAATATTAATAATTTTTCTGGCCAAATTTGCCGTCCTCCCTCGTTTCGGAGCTGTATTGGAAGTACCTCTGATTTTCATCAAATCGTGCATATATTTGGTAATTTTATTGATCAGCATTATTTTAACTCAATACTACAATTTCGACGATTTTGATTAATTTTACTAGCTAAATTTCTGTAAAATCCTCTTTTGGCCACATAGGTGAACATGAGGAACATTGGAATTTCGTCCAATCTTGCTCCCTTTTGGTACACTTACTGAATATATTCATGTTTACTCAATACTGCACTATTGTAAAGTTTAAATAACTGTGGGTAATTCTGCACTAAAGTTATGAATATCCAGCTAATAAGAAGATTGAATCGCAAAATGCCAACTTTTACGGCTGCAGTAGTAATAAGGTGCCAATTATAGGTAAATAGGTGTACTGGAGGTATCCAATATATTGGTATAATCGAGTTCAAACTTAGATCCCACATTTTTCCCAAGATTACGTGTGATGAATTTCATAACTCTAGCCAAAAATATTGTCTCTAGAATTTGTTCTCCATCGCTCATTCTAGTTGTAACAAACGTATGACCAAAAACAATATACACATAGCCAATTTCATGTGTATAAAAACCTGATGAAGATAACCTAGGAGAATATCAATCGAGTTAGTGATCTATTTATTTGAATGCTATGGCAATACAAACAAACTAAATAAAATGTGAACTTAAAACAGAATTCGACGACTTTCGAATGATCCTGCAATATTGAAATTTGGTAAGCAACATTGTTTTTGCGTTCTCCAAAAATGTCATCTTCTACGCCAAATAATGTGTTTTTTACGGAGAGTTTTGCTTCATTACTTCAACATGCCGAAAGTCATCGTATTTTAATAGCATTTTTCGCTATCACGTTCTAGCTGAACGAACATTCTGAAAGGCGTCTGCACGGTTTAAAGTAGCAGCTTTAATTTGGAAGACGAAGGTCGAGCTGGATTGCCATCAAAGCATGAGCATGAACAATTAGGGCTAAGCCCAATGAAAATCGGTCACAAACGCAAAAAAAACTGGCAAAAATACTTTCAGTTTCTCCACTTGCCATTTGCCATCGTTTCAATGCAATGGGAATGATCCGAACGGTGGGAAATTGGGTGCCATATGAACTGAATGCAAGAGACGTCCCATTCCAATTTTTTTACATGCGAACAACTTAGAAACGCTAAAATGGAAAGTCATACCCCACGAGTCCCTTAGTCCAGCTATTGCTACTTCCAATTACCATCTCTTTCGATCCATGCAACATGACTTGACTTCTTAAAATTTCTCCAATAACGATGAAATCAAAATACGATTTGCAAGCGATATCATCAGTTGATTGCCAATTACTATAGGTTGCCGGGATCCGTGACGATCTTAGGGAGATCATTACTATGCTTCAGCATCCACATTGATAAAGGGGGACTATCGGTGGATCAGGAACTTTATATTGACTGGATCCACCACGGAAAATGTGCAGTATTACACGCATATAGTGTGCTTAAATGCGTAATAAAAAAGTTCTAAGTCTTTTTGCACTAATATAATGTATCATTATGTTAGCTTACATCAAAAGTATGGTTTGCAATTTTGATTTGGAATTTTTTCATAATCTTTTATTTACTTTAATCAAATTAGGCACATTAAAAGGATAAATATCGAATTATGAGATATCTTGACATGTTATTAACCAATAGAAATGGTTGCTTATTAACCAAAAACAGTTTGCAACAGTCATGCTTGCACTCATCTTCTAAATGTTTCTCAAGAAGAAGGGGTCTGGGATCAAGCCTCCGTACAAAATGCCCTGGTAATGGCTTTTTATCAACAAAAAGGCTTAACAGTTATCGCGAAAAGTTCTTAAGCCACCTCACAAAAGGAACTACGAGTATTTAATCCAAAATTTTTGTATTTGACCCAAACCTTCAATGGACTCGCATTCATTTTTGTCGGCCGTCAAGCGCTAAGTTTGTGGTATGGTTAATTTTGTGTGAAGCCACTTTTCTTATGTGGAACAAAATGGATTAGAAAGCTGAAAGTGCTAAAGATATCGTGCGTTAATGTTTGGATATGCCAAGGCTTCTTGCAAAGTCGGCGCCATGCGGGTTCACAATCGACCAAACACATGACACATGGTGATATATTCTTGGATTTCTCCAAAAGGAAAAACCATCAACACCGATTTTTACATATCATTCTTAGAGGAAAACTCTACGAAAAATGACCCGATTTGAAAAAAAAAATAAATAAATAAATTCTGTAACTAAAATTCTGCATTATTTCCCAGTAAGCTTTATTTGGCTTTGGATGTCAGTATCCTCTAAAATCCAATACATGCCGTATAGAGCCAAGCACCAAGTCTTATCAAATTCAAAGCAAAAACCACGAATCCGGAACGAAGTCCTCTAGTAAACAATTACCATGTGTCGACTTTTAGCACTTAAGAATATTACGTCCAATTTATTGTGAAATAATTCAAGTTGTAAGAAATTATCGTGTTCACATGATACTTGATTTTGATCACTACTACTTTTAAATATTTTGGATTTATATTGAATTGAATAAAATTTTGAAAAAATAAAATAAACATTAATCGCAGGTGTCGTAATTTTGCGGACCGTACTATGACTTACTGTAGCCAAAGCTATGTAAAAGCATACACAATAGTTCTATCAAAACGATAAATTAAAATTATTATATAGTGCCCTCCGGTGTTGACAGAATTCACAGCGAAAATGAGACTACGGTAATGAAACACTTATCATCGTGAAAAAAAGTCAATTGGAATACAAATTGTCTGCACAAATCAGAGCTCACGACGAATAATTATCCTGATCAATAATGTTCCTAATCATCGTGATCGTAATCAATACGTTCATGAATAATAATAATTGTAACGAACAGATTATTGGTTAATCTTATCTCCTATCCCTTCTACTGCCTCAATTCGACTTTTACAATTAAAGCCGGCTACATTTAAAGATAAGAACGTTTCAATAAAATCCACCTTGTCCTCAAAGTCTCTCAAATGTTATTTTCATTTCACTATTTTTCAAGTTTCTGGACATTTTTATCATTTATTTTTCAAATATAAATGCTTGTATTCCTGCGTCAATGATTGCGAAATGGAGCATACTGCAAATTAAGACTAGTATTCAAAAATTTAGAAAGATGCTAAAACTTTACCTAATTCACAACAAGTACTTTAAACAAAATGACACCCACTATACCCAAATTCTGAGTATGGCAAGCAAAATCCGATCGCACCCACATTAGGTGATTATGTTATTGACCAACTCGTAATGAACGGCATCACTGAGTGGCAAGAAGAAGGAATCACAAACAATTTTATAACGTATTATGAACATAATATTTACATAATTACCAAGAAAAAGGGCGTAACAGATATTTTAAAGATTTCTACACTGAAAAATAAAATAAAAAATACAAATTCTAAACACAGTAGTCATAAAAGAGAACATCATTAAATTTGCTTCGATCTGTTTGGCACCAATCCTATTTAATGAGCTCTGAAAATCATCAACGAAGTAAATAATGGATATTGATGACAACAGTAAGCAAGAATTTTTTGTTAATGCTTGTTGCTAGCGCATAGTTTTTGTTTATTAATTGTACAAACAAAATTCTTGAGCCAAATACAGTCAGACAGAAAGGCTGGGAGAATCTAATCGGCTGTTGAACGAAATTATTTCTATACTAACAGAAAGCAATTGCATTTGTTATGAAATATGGTGAAAATTCTTCAAACTTTGAAATAAGTTTAAAATTAGAAATAGTGGTTGAAAAATTAATATTTTTATAACAAAAATTTCGGAAATGCTCAAATATTTTGTTATGAATAAAATATGTTTTCGTTCATTTTTCACAAAAAAAAATTATTTTATGTACTTAAACTACATGTATTTCTAATAACTTTTAAATATGTTTATCAACTTCTCAATTTTTTTTTTAATAAATCTTTGATTTAAAGTTATAATTTCACGGGTGTGCAATGTGGGAATCAAGCTGCTAGTGCAATATGGGAATCAAGCTGCTAGTGCAATGATTTTAAAAGAATTCCATTTTAGCGTGTCTTCCTAATTTGCAGGCTTATTTCGTATTCAATACATGTTTGATATTAGTGAAATTCTCTTGTTTTATTAATTTTAAAGATCAATGAAACCAAAGGAGAATTGTTTGATGCCAAAAACATAAAGAGTTTTTTGCAGGCTCTTAAAAGTGTCGGTGATTAAATAAGTTACACTTTAAATTAATTGAAATTAATAATGTATGTGGTTTTAAAATTTTGTCTATTATTATTGTTCTCGTAACATTGTCTTGTACCGTTTAGTTTAAAATTTTTTTTTTATTGTTCTTTTTTGGCTTGTTATACTCAAAATTCTGTGAAAAGTATGAATTTCATCTAAGTTACTTGATGCCTCTAGTTACAGAAATTAAATATTTACAAAGCACTATTAAAATAGCTACTCATACACTTACATTAAACGTATTCACTGTATGACGTACATACCTTTTGTATTGAGTTAATTCTCAATCTCTCAAGTTTAAATTTATGTATGTCATAAAAACAATTTGCAAATTCTCGATTTAGAACATTTAAAAAATGTAAACTACAATAAATATTGTTTATGCGTTCATACATTAAAATTACCTTGTTATCTTAAAGTAATGCCTTTTCATAAAAAATAATGCAAGCATTTTTAACAAGTTTAAAAGATTATGATGAATAATATTTGAGTTTCTAAAAATACTATAGTAGGGTATAAACGGATTGAATTCAAATTCAAGTTATCGTAATAAGCGGGTACGAAAATTAACCGCGGACAACGTCAATGTTTTCATTCTTTGGAATCGAGGAACATATGGGAAAAGCAATGTACAATTTGAAATAAGAGAAGCAGGGAAACACAGCATATTCATAACGTTGATATGTTTCTGTTATTTTATAGTATTTGTATTTGTAATAGTCTAAAGTTGTCTGTTTGACCCTCTTCCCACGAGCATTAAAATATAACAAATTAATATGACAGTTTGACAATTTGTCAGCAATTTTTTGTTTTTGTTACAGAACGCCAATCCAGTTTTTTTTTTGTTACCGTGGCAACATGAAGTTAGAGTAGTATTGTGGTACAACGTTAAATATTAATTATTTATAACAACACATGTCAGGGTGAGAAATTGTAAAAAATTATTTGACATAACCAACCAACACCATCAATAATAGAACATTTAATTAAAGTGTAGGATTTCTCATGAAAAAATCCAACTCACAGGAAATAAAACCCATTTACATATAAAACATAAATCGGCTGAAATTATTGGAATGCTAAGGCCTATCAGGCTTCATTCAGGAATTCTTTCCAGGTGTTAACCTCAAGGTTTGTTATTAAAAGGGTTATAGTGGTTTTATAAGCCTTTACAAAATAATTAGTGTACCAATTGTAAGCCAAGCGAAGTGGATAGCTTAAGTTTGCTTAAAAATTTATCAAGGTAGTGAATAGAATACTCAGTAAAAATAAGACTCGCTAACGTGTTGTGTATTTAAAACTGTGTATCAGGACCTGCGTCTTTGCACTAATTCTGAATGTATCAAGAGACTTCGGGTAAGATTTAAGAGTCTTTTGAGTAGCGTAAAAGTTCAAAAAGGTGCGGAGAAATTTAATTTCTGTCAAGTTTTATGAAACGCTGAGATGCAAATTAATATAATCTTAGTATGGTTTCTGCGGGAAATCTTGTTTCCCTGGCTGCAAACCTTTTGCTAGAAAAAAACCTATTTTGTTTTTATACTTAAGATATGTTCTATAAACTATATTGTAATATACTCAGACACATAAACTATATTCAAATAGAAATTCAAACAGAATACAATTCTATTACAAATTCAGTAAACTTCATTATAATTCAATGATTCATTATACTTCAAATTGTTACAACAAATATAGTAATATCAAGGCAAAATACAAACAAGCAATCATTTTAGTCGGTAATGGCGATAATGTGACAATACCTATGTTGTAAAGTAACGTTTTGCATAATTGCTGCTTCGAATTGGCATCCATTGACAGAATACAACCATCTCGGTACGCATACCCTTCATTATTTCGCACAATTGTCTGCGGTTGCCTCCTTCATTCCAAACAATTTCACCCATCGGCTTTAAATATTCTCAACAATTAGTATGCACTGCTTGTCCTTTTTGTATGTTGCAGTGGACCAAAGTGATCGCTGACTTCGAAATGATATTTACTGTACACTTCCTGACCATTGTCCGTTCTGGGAAACTCTATTGCAACAGCCAATCACTCATTATTGGCATGGCGTCCTCGAAAGAGTATACCACACGATATATTTGCACTATGTGCGGCTGTCCGCTAGAGATAGATTCATGAAATCTGATGTATCAACATATTTTGTAAAAATCTAGGTCAAGTTCGTAAATCGGAAAGATCGGTTTTTAACTTCGTGTACCTCCCATCGAACGGAGAGAAGATGCGAATGTTTCTTCATTTGCTCCCGAAATTTTGTATGAATGGTTCCGTTATTTCTATGGCATTGTTCAATGTGAGCCATATCGGTTCATAACTTCGGGCATTTCCCAAAGGAAATTAACTTCCGATTTCAAGGATGTTTGTTACATAGGTGGTTTAACGTTAGTGGAATTTTATACAACAATAGCAATAAAAGCAAAACAGTATAACATTGGATATTTATCTTACATAGTATTTACATAATTACCAAGAAAAAAGGCGTAACAGATATTTTAAAAGATTTCTATCCTGAAAAATAACAAAAAAATACAAATTCTAAACACAGTAGTCATAAAAGAGAACATCATTAAATTGGTTTCGATCTGTTTGGCACCAATCCTATTTGAGCTCTGAAAATCATCAAAGAAGTAAATTATGGATATTGATGACAACAGTAAGCCAGAATTCTTTGTTAATGCTTGTTGCTAGCGCATAGTTTTTGTTTATTAATTCTACAAACAAAATGCTTGAGCCAAATACAGTCAGACAGAAAGGCTGGGAGAATCTAATCGGCTGTTGAACGAAATTATTTCTATACTAACAGAAAGCAATTGCATTTGTTATGAAATATGGTGAAAATTCTTCAAACTTTGAAATAAGTTTAAAATTAGAAATAGTGGTTGTAAAATTAATATTTTTATAACAAAAATTTCGGAAATGCTCAAATATTTTGTTATGAATAAAATATGTTTTCGTTCATTTTTCACAAAAAAAAATTATTTTATGTACTTAAACTACATGTATTTCTAATAACTTTTAAATATGTTTATCAACTTCTCAATTTTTTTTTTTAATAAATCTTTGATTTAAAGTTATAATTTCACGGGTGTGCAATGTGGGAATCAAGCTGCTAGTGCAATATGGGAATCAAGCTGCTAGTGCAATGATTTTAAAAGAATTCCATTTTAGCGTGTCTTCCTAATTTGCAGGCTTGATATTAGTGAAATTCTCTTGTTTTATTAATTTTAAAGATCAATGAAACCAAAGCAGAATTGTTTGAAGCCAAAAACATAAAAAGTTTTTTGCATATAACAAATTAATGAGACAGTTTGACAATTTGTCAGCAATTTTTTTGCAAATTGTGCTTAAATATTAAACAACGCCAACAGTGGCTTAATCTATTAGACACCTATGAATACATAACTTCAAATGTATAGACAAAGGAATTGTTATACGCCTGATAAAAAAAAATATTATGGGGATACACTTTTGAGGACGCCATGCCATTTATGAGTGTTTGGCTGTTGCAATTGTTTCAACAGACAGTGTTCAGGGAGTGTGCAGTAAGTGGCTTTTCGAAGTCAGCGATGCCTTTGGTCATGTGCCACGTTGAAGAAAGTTCAACCTGTGGATACCTGTTGATGAGCATTTTTGCTGCCGAGGGGTGGAATTTGTTGGAATAAAGCAGGCAATCTCAAAAAGTTATGCATTGATTATATAAACCGAAATAATTTAACATATGGCCAACCGAGATGATTGCATTCTGACAATGGATGGCAACGATTATGCAATATAAATTTTTGCTAAGTCATCGAACAAAATTTTAGAGCAGTGGACCAATTTTTAGACTACCTAGCTTTGATTATGCGCGCGTACCGCGTTTGATGTGGTTAGACGAAAATTTACTTTTCCGTAAATTGGAATAGCGTGTGCGCAGCTCAACTAATGGACAGAGCTTTGAAATGTGCCGTTTTTATGTGAATCCCACGTAAATATCCCCGCTCCCTTGCAAATTACTAAAACCATAAAACGGTTATTGTTCAAATAATTATTGTTGCTTTTCATGTGTTAGGTTAAATGATGTCTTAATTATAAACTGTTAAAATTTAATTACCCCTTATGGAGACAACCATACAATTCTGGTAGTGAGCTTCTATAACTCGATGTGCGCTTCAACGAAATCATACGTAGCACCAATTTTCTCAACATGTACCTAGGTTTCAAACATGTTGAAATCTTTTTACCAAAAGAAATGTATTTCCACGTGCAATACAATGCTTTACGGCAGAAGTTCATTTAAATACAGCCAACCAACAGAAGAGTAATTAATTCCATGCAAGAGGACCAATGTGTTTACGTACGATACGTATAAAACGGCGTCCCTGCATAAAATTTGTCATTTCCAGCTCTGTCCGTTGGTGGTCAGCGCCAAGTTCAATCAATTATAATTGTAAAATACAACCAATAACAAATGAACGGATGATTGTGCAAACATTTTGTCTTTTCCAGAAACATTCGTGATTTCAAAAATCCCCTATTGTACTGGTGATATGCACTAGTCATGTTTAGTAGCGTAAATTGCTCCATGCTTTCCACCTTAGCACCATGTTCATGCATAAGCTTGTAAGCGCATATGCGTCAGAAATACCTAAGGCTCTTTATATACCAATATAGTGGCTTTGCATAATATTTAGATTTTCATTTGGCATACTGGCACTAAGCTAAGTGTTTGTTGTCCTGGGCATTGGCTTAGCTGAACTGTTCGGTTTTGTTTAATTTAATAATTTTCTTTAAGGCTTTAAGAGTTTTTTTGAACTTTCGAGTTTGTTGTTTGTGCTTGTAATTATAAACGTCAGTAGTAATTTAATGTTTATCTTGTTTTATTAATAGATCAGAAACATAATAACACAATCTCAGTATGCTTTTTGAAGCAAAAGTTATTTCCCTGGCTAAACAACTTATGCTGTTTTTGCTTTTGTTGTTTTGCTGATAATTAATTTATTAATTAGATTATTTCTTTATTTTTTTATTTATTTATTTATATATTTTTTTAATTACATAATTAACTATTTAATAATTTATTTATTTATTTATTTAAATATTTAACTTCATTATGTATTGAATTAGATTTGCTGATAGGTGGTATGTCTACCGAAAGAGCGGTATCTTGTTTTGGATAAGTAAAGAGTTTGACAGAGGATATGCGTGGTGTCGAACTCTTCTTCAGCGACCAAACACAGAGGACATGTGGTTACTGTCTGAACTCTCAGTCGNGCGACCAAACACAGAGGACATGTGGTTACTGTCTGAACTCTCAGTCGGGTGGCGTGGGTTCCTATTAGGCAGTGCTCTGTGAGCAGTGTGGTTATGTTTTTCAGTGCGTTCCTGTCATAAGATAGGACGGTCTTACTCCTCGTTAGTGAGTATATTGGGCAAGTTTGGCGTGCGTACACGTTGGTTCAAGGTTCCACCGCTCATTTTTTTAATTTTGAGAGGAATTCCTGTGTGCTTGTACAAACTTATTTGTGCCAGCATTATGTCTTCTTTGCCAGTGAATCCGCCTCACAGTTCAAGGTCCCAACAGATTCTGATCCCATTATTATTTCC
>JXOS01089336.1:0-12241 GCA_001015075.1 Cirrula hians
AATCAGTTGAAAAACAATTTAAGTAATTTTGCTCTTTATTTTTAGATCCAAAGTTTTAAACAACATTATTGATAGCTAGTTACTCTCCTGAGGTTCATACAAAAATATAATTATTTATTTGTGAAATTAATTAAAATTGAAAGAAACATCGATTTTTTCTCAACTTAAGACGATAAATACGTATAAGCGCCAAATATAATTTAATTTAGTCAACAGTATTAAAAATAATTTAATCAAACAACAACGAATATTGCACTTGAAATACTGAATCACAAGAATTTATTCCTATTTTATCGAATGTAATATTCACCATATCTATTAAAAAATACTTCAATATACAGTCATTAACAAACGAATAAGGATATTAAAGAAGAGGACAATTGATAAATTATTTGAAATTCCCGTTTTCATTGGTTGAGCCAAGGTCATTTACTGAATATGCACCCAGTATTTTGGTATATGGTGAATTAAATATATTCCAAATTCAAAAATCTTCACAATTGCTGTTTTCAGGATTCAAGGCACTCCTCGTGGGTTTGATTAAAAATGAGCACAATTGGTTTAGAATATAGCATGCGATTTTAGAGCAGTGCACTCAGCACGGTTCTAAAAACATGCAATTGGGCGAACCAACTCCTAAAATCATTCGTCCATGCGTCAGTCAAACGATTATAATTTTTGAAATGCGCTTGCTGAACATTTTTGTCAGCTATAGAATTTTGGATCGGTCTTACGATACTTTTGGATTTGCAGCTCAGAAAATATATATGGTATATTAAAGGTAATATTTGCAAACAATGGCATGTGCATGGCATATAATACTTGCGGACATATAATTAAGAGAAATACTTCTAAATCCAATTGCACTAAATTTTTGGGTACAGGCCTTAATAATTATCTTAACGAATGGTTGTGTCTTGTAGTTATGGTGCATAATCCTGAAATAGACTATGTTAAAAACTTAAAAAAAAAAAAAAATTTATTTCCTTAGACGTTTAATGTTCTATTAAAAATATAATTAACAAAACCATAATTTTCATTTCGAGGACTAAACATACATCGTATTTTACGAAGCAATACCACAGTAATTTCAATGTGCGTGACCTTGGATGACTATCCAGACTGTAAAATATGAACTTGTTAATTTAATAAAATAGGTATGTAATATTCTTGTGTTTCATAATTACACAATTGAATTGAACAAACTTAGGCGAAACTCCTTTACTTGCAAAAATTTGGTGTTGCCCGTGCAATGGTGCATGTACGACTGATTTAAGCGAGCCATGATCCACTAATGCTGATAGTTTATATCTCTGCCTGTTATCTTTGATCGTGATCCATTCAAAAGATGCTTATTTAGCGTTGTAATAGTGTTATTCCAATTTGTGCTAATGTCATGCGGGTGGCTTCACTCGCTGCATGTACTATGTGGCCTCATACGATGATCTATAGCATATCTTTGTGTTGGCAATTATGATATCGCATAGGACGTTGTTAGGTCAGGGAAATGCATTTGGTGTTGAATTGATTACCTTAGTTTCGATTTTCTGCAAGAAACAACATTGGATCAAATTTTATGCTTTTGATTATGTTTGCAGTTGAAACCCAAATCACTCGGATGATTGATGTCATGATGTCAGATGCAGCATGTTAATGCTCCTCTGAATTTCAGAAATTTGTTTCAATTCTGATGATATCAAGAGCATCTTCATTCAATAAAATCAGTAACGTTACTACGCTTTTTTGGGCTTAGAATAGTTTTAGTTTACATATTATTTAGTCAACTACATGTCTTCAGTTTCTATACTCTACTTTTCTTCTTTACTGTAGAGGTTTGATTTTCCATCTTTTGAATATTCTGTCAAGTAGCCACATATGAGTAAAATGTCATATTTGAGCGACGGATAAGGCTTTCTAGGGGGGTCTGTACTCTTATTAAAAAAATATTTAGTGAACGATTGCATCTGAGGGTCTATCCTAGTTTGGAGATCATTATTTAATTTCTGAAAATTAGCTGATGTCACTACATCTAAATATTTTCACCCATTCCCGCTGCTTTTAAATCGAAACGAAACGAATATTCAACTAGTCTTCCACTTCATCTCTTTTCACAATTTAATTTGATTCCATTTATCTCATGAAATATACTTTCGTCTTGTCTAATATCAATTTCACAGAAGAGCAGCATGTCTACAGACTCCATTTGTATTATTATTAGCCATTAAGTTTTATCCATTACTTTTAGTTGATTTATTGCATATTGAGAGGTACATTCATATTGGAAAAAAATTTTGAGGAAAATGTTTTAATTATAGAAGAAAAGTCACAAAAAGAATAAGTTAATACAGATGGAAGTAATATATTAAATTATCCATTGTGCTACTTTATTTGGATCATCCCTGATTAATTTTGATAAATTTTGTTTATTTGAAGTTTTTTCCGTGCAAATGCGCTTCACCCACAGAAAATGTCAACCTATTATTTTCCTATAATCTCTACTTCACAGTAGGGTCTGCTACCAATATACTCATTTGGATAATTTGGGTTTTTTTTTTAATTATTAATTGATAGAGGACAGAACTTGGTAATAGAGCGTTTTGTTATACCAGTGGCAGATCGGTTAACAGCAACTCAAACAGCATCATCACTCATTGTGACAAGGGGCCATTTAAATTCTATTGAGCAAAGTGTTAAGTTAGGTTTTGAAACACTCCCCTTTCACGCATTGTTGCAGTTGTGTTAAATATAATGCTCTCCATAGCTTTCGAAATAATTATTACATGTAGAAAGTTGTTACCAGTGGCTTATTAAGGCAATATTGAGATGAGTTGTGTCTGCTTCCACTACGAAAGTGAAGTATTCACGAGTGTCTTGAAACTTATCTTCCTACAATAAATGCATTATATTATTCGGGTATTTCAATTTGTATCATTCAAATGAACTAATGTGTACCTAGTTTTACATCCATTGTCAAAAAAGAACTACGAAAATTTCGTACAAAATGGGTAAACATAACCAAAAACTAGTAGTAGTTTCACAAATGATGTGAAAAAATTAGATTGAACCGATAGATCACTATGAGATATCTTTATCAATAGAACCGACTCCTTCTTGCGTTCAGGCTTCCCTTAATTTTTGTATTTGGCATTTAAAATAATGCAACTATTAGCAGAAATATCCCCATAACGTTGGCATCAAATGTATGAAATTCCGTTTGAGACAGTAGTTAAATAACTTTTCTGGAAGTAAGGTTTTTGAATTAGCAAATTAATACGAATGGATCATAAAATTTTACTTGAGATGTTAAATAATATTTTGTGTTTTCGTTGCTTATAAATTTTTCACCTACACAGCGGCAACTTCAATTTTTGCTTGTATCGTATGCTCTTGAATTTTCAGCAGGTAGGCTTTCGGTCTGAGCGCATGAAAACTACATTTCCCTTTACATTAGAATTTCGATGTATATTTTTTCTTTTTTCGTTTTACAACAGAATTGTGCAATTGATGATATTTTATTACTGTTTATTAATTTCGGGATATTATCAACAATAATAAGAATGATATGAACATTAAATATAAGGGTTTAATTTGCGAAATCTGAATTTAATTTTTTATGATAGGCGGTTGTTTGCATTCATCTGCTTGTCAATTGGAACATTGTTAAGAATGAAATTTGAATTTTCCTATTGCACTTGCTTTATGGAAAACATATATTGTGTTACCTAATAACGGATACTGTTTGTTCATTGCTAATGCTGTTGTGTAAGTTTTTACCTTCATAGAAATATTATTCCTCTAAGGTATATATATCAGTAATGAAAAAAAATATATTTTTCGAATTATGCTTTCATTGCACGAAGATCAAATCAGTGAGAGTTTTACTCTTATATTTTGATTAAGTTATTGCCCAAATGATATTTAGAAAACATTTGGAGCAAAAATATTACTTTGGGAAAGGTAATAATTGCCTGCCCTAATGATTTATACGTAATGGGAAGGTGCACAAAATTTGACCTACAAGGACATTACAAAAGACTTCATACAAATTTTGATGAGCTTATTATCAGACTTAGGAAAGAATCTTTTGCGTAAGCAAAAAAATTGTGATGATGCTAAATTATTTTTATACAAACTTGAAACAAAGCAAATTTTCGTTCCCACAAAAAATTTCGGTGCCGCGAACAGCAATACATGTTTTGATGCCTTGAATGTTTCAATTCATCAATTTGCTGAGCTCAAACAATATGCTGGTATTTGTACATATGGTTCAAATTTTATGGTTGAATGGAAGAAGGGATTGATGGGAATACTCGAAAGGCACAATATGTCCCCAATACCATTACATTGTGTAATCTATCAGTTTACCTTGATTTCAATGATTCGTCAATCAATAACATGAAGATTTCCATGAAGGCGTTCACAAATCACTGAAAATTCAAACTGCTATTGGAGGAAGAACAAACGAAACAGTAATCCTTCTTGCTTTATGCGGAAATTATGTGGATACGTGGAAGGAGGCTAAAATGTTCTTTTCAGGTAAGGAATGATGTGAAGCTCTTTGTCAAGGAAAAGTTGCACAGGACAATATTGAACTCGTAGTACCACTTATTGATAAAGAATACATAATTCGTTTAGCGTTCCTATGTTCATATTCTTTTCCATTTAAATAACATACATTTTAAAATAGCAACGTAAAAATCGAATTGCTGAAAACAAAAAATCAAAGGCTGGTATGGCTCACACTCCTACGTCACCAATTCGAAGAGGGTAATTTGAGTAATATGACTAAAAAAAAAAATAAGTACAAAGCACAGAATTTTTATTTTCATGGAATTCCCCTTATTCAGAGTAAGACATATGCTTTTGCGTATTTTCAATTTGGTGCTGCAGTCGAAGGCCATCTCGAAAAAATCTTGAATTCTGCTAATATTTTATATATCGGTTAAAATGACCATTTGGTATATAAGGTATAGCACATACTTATCTTTACAAAATAAAAGCAAATGAATCTAACAATTTGCTGCTATATTGTAGCTTCCATTAATTTAGAAAAAAAAATTCTTTAAAACAAAATTGTTTAATGAAAAAAAACCCGGTACGAGTGATGGGAGACGTATGAAAATATATACCGATATGCAGAGCATAATCACAGAAATAGATTTGGCCATATCTGTCCATCCGTCCGTCTGTCCGTAAGCAGAAACTTACAAAATTGAGCACAAACATTGTAGGGGAAAGAATTAGATCAAAGTTTGGATTTGGAAAACATCCGAACAATATTTCGGTTCGCTCCAGTACACCCCTTTATTTAAAATTGGAGCCTGAACTCTATTGGATCCGTAAGAGTTGCTATTTTGCATTGAAAATTATCAGGTGGATATTCTTAACTTCTAAGTGTGTTCCCAAACATGTCGTGATTGAAGAAAAATCAGAAATTCCTCCAGTACTCCTGTATGGTTCCAATACAGGTGTTAGTGCAAAATAAGGCACAGTTATCATTAAAATGTCATAAAATTTCTAAATGCAGAGAATATAATTATAGTAAGTGAGTGTACCATTAATGGTTTAAGCAAATTAAGCTAGAAAAATTAGTCAAATTCAATAATATTTTAGTATTGCGTTATCATAATTATAATCAATGTGTGTACCAAAAGTGAGCAAGATTGAATTATATTTAAAGTCCAATCCATTATAAGCTCAATTTCAATATTATCGAGGAAAAATAAAGATTGCGTTTTTGTTTATCTGTACATAATACTCGTGGCATAATTATGTATTTTCAACCTTTTTATATAATGTTTTAGTTTTATTAATGACTTACTTTTTAAATTCTCCCGAAATTTTTTAAAATAGGTTGCATTACAGATGAACCTACTATGCAAAGTCCCCGATCAGAATGAAGTGCTTCTAGATTAGATTTTGTTCTAGAATATATCCTGATGAAATAAAATTAAATTATAAAATATTGTTATCAATTGTTATTAAATTAGGCTATTTGGTTGTTTTAGAAGTTCGGTATGAATAAAGTTATATTTGCAATTCAAACTGACTGATTAGGAAAATGAATGATGTTGAAAACATCATAATAAAATTTAGTTTTTCAAAAAAATTGTATAAGTTATTAGTTTGTTCCAAACATTGTCAAGTTGAGGTGGTTTTATGATTTTTAGTGTATCTATTAAAATAACATTTTGAAATATAAAACTTCAGTAATTAAGAATAATAAGAAAAATAATAGCTTTTGTGCATCAGTTTATGTATTGGATTAATATTTTAAAAAATGCTCAAGATTAGATGAAAATTCTATGTATCAAAATATTTGTTAAAGCGTTTTTATTAAGGAAATAAATACCTTTTGTGAAATAAAATATAAATATGTTGGTAATAAAATAATATTGTATCGGACCGTCAGATATTGGGGAGGTGTCTTGTTCCTGGGTTAAGTATTACCTCAAATATTCTTTGTTTTGTGTCCTGCTTTCAGATCTGAAATATATTGGTGTTGTGAATTTATCTTAAATTCAGATAAAACAAAACAATATAAATCCAATAGTCCAATAGGTTACAAAGGATTACATAATCAACCATTAATTATTTTGGTATATTAATATCTTATAGATTTAAATTATTCTATTATTTTTATACGCTACAGTCAATTGAGTGAAGTTATTAAGGTTTTTTGCTAATAATGTAAGGAATACAATATACGTTTCCGAATACATAGTTTTTTTTTTTTTTTTAAGAGATAAAAGTAAAGTTTTCTTAGCTTTATAAGGCAAAAAAAAAATTTTTTTTCGGGTCTCTTAACACTTTTCTTTACTAAAAACAAACTTAAGACTCGATTAAAAATTTTCTTAAACGGTTAATTAGCTCAAGCAATCCAGTACGAGTAAGCGCTTTTAGAATTTGGCAAAAATAGCAAATGTTTGCAATTATTGGAATGCCTCCAAATCCTCATCAATTTTAATTGGAACGCATGCGCGTGCAACGTTACACGATTTATTTTGTTCCACGGAATATTTAATTTATGCAGTGTTAACAAGTAATTAACTTATGCTGTGTTAACCCTTCACATCATTAAAAACGGTAGTCCCGAATGTTATTAGAAGTAAGGTAGATTGTTTAAGCTCACATATGTAAGTTGGGGATTGTCTCGTAATGGCTGTTCGTTTCAGTTGGGATTTTGACTGTCATGTAATGAAATCTGGTGGAGTTCCCATTACTTTCTGAATCTCCCAGTTTGTGTCTATTTCTCCATTTAATCCGTTAAAAAGTAATATACCAGGTTGTATTTCATCTTTTTGCTGAATATGATGAGCATGGTGCAGGTTGAGTTTTGAATGTTGATTATAGGTATGCAAGTATAATTGATTTTGTTATAATTACGTCATGTTCACAAAATTCAGTGGTCTTATAATTCTTAAATTTTCTCTTTATTCGGTAAATTTCATTATTTGCTTTTAATATTTCATTATATTTAACATTAATTGTAGTTTTATTACCTTTTATTACAGGTCTTTGAATGGTTATGTCATACGTTTCTCTTAAAACGAATATAGCTTATAAAAAATTGTCAAATTTTTTCATAATACATTAATATTTGATTTTTCTAATACTTCTTTTTTCATATTTATTAAGCGAAAACAATATCTTTGTCACCAATTGTGCATTGGTGTACTCGTATACGTCTATTGTCACAGTAGATGAGTAAATAAAACGGGACCTTAAAGGGAGGATGAATTTCTCGTTTTTTTTTTTTTAAGTTCTTTTACGTACTGTCTTAACTGATTCTGTCAAAACAGTTGAACCTTTGTTTTCTTTGACTATCTCTCTCCTGAACTGTGGTAAACTATTCGTACCGAATCTTTTATTGATCCTTACATAAATTATTGCCCGCGGATCATACGTCATTATGGGTTATCTTTTTTGTTATAGGAAGAAACATCCTTTATTTGTTTGCTTCTTAATGCTGTAATATTTTCTTCCACTGCTTTTTCAATTTGGGAAGGATCTATTCTGAAGTTCTGAAATTTGGCAGCGCATTATTTCTGAACCCGTTGCATGGACACATTATTTCTGAAACAGTTTAATAGAAACGTACTACTTACCTATTAACTGAACTTATATATATAGAGGCGTTTTAAAGATTTTAATATAGACGACATCTTGTAGCAAAAATTTGATTAATCCATAGTTCAAGGATGTTTCATTATTCGGGAACGCCGAATTGGAAAAGAAATTGAAAAATTGGGAAAGATTGAAGGATTTTGGCTTGCGCATATTGGGAAAATTTGTTAATCTCTGCTAGTACTATGTGTTTGTCAGTTGGATATTTGACGTTGTGTGTCCTGGCATTGACATATGGGTGTTCGCCAAATTCTGGTTTGCCAGGCTAAACAATGATGAATTTGTTTCTTATTATTTTTTTTTTGTGAGATGAAAAGTAAAATTTGTCCAGAATTGTTGCTTTGTTTTCACAGTAATTTCTATGCGCTCTTTTATGGGTTTGGATAATAATTTGCTTTTGTCCTTGTTCATTCTTTACGTCTTCTACGTGAAGTTGGCTCTCTGAAAAATTGATGGAACATTCTTAAGCCCCGGTAGTCCCGTTAATTCGTATTAGCCGTTATTAACTGCTCACTGGGAATGAAGTTTTCTCTGTCCTATATTGCTTGTCCTATTTGCCTGGGTGTCCGGGTTTCCTGCAAAGAGATTAGAAAAATTTCCTACTAGATTAGTAATTGCGTCCTTTAGGTGTTCTCTAATATAACTAATTTACAGTTTTTGAAACAAGTTGTTTTATTACATATTTCATATTGCCTTTGATTGCCTTAAATCCTTTTTTGACGTGAATGCGTGCTTCAAGCTTCTTGAGGCTATCATTCCCAACGATACCGTGGAATGAACGTTGTGCAAGGGGTAAGTAAAATTTTAATTGTGTATCTAGGCTAAAAGGGTTTAGGAACGTGTGATCCTTTATTTCCACATCACCGGCTATGGATTTTGCGAAATAATTTAAGTAATAATTAGTTTTTTTTTTTTTTTTTTTATTTTTTTTTGATTGATTGAACCAGTTTCAATAAGAAGTCTTATTAAAGTTCCACTGTTCGTTTTAACTTCAAAATTTGGCAACGAAAAGTACATTTGCCAAAAAAATGTAAGTATCGAGGAAATCGTCAGGGTTTTGTTCTTCATTGTAAAGGTTAAGGTCATGGTCTGTCGTGATTTGAGGGTGCTCCTCTTCAACTTGGTCTCATCTCCAATCAGAATCTATATACAAGTTTATTTGTATTTTGGAAGGTGGCTGGTAGTAGGTGGAAGTCGTTTATCTGATAAATCATTAGGAGGTTGTCCGTTCATGTCATTGACATTTCTTGTACGGGTTGACTATTCGGATTAAGGGTGGCCTGATCGATATTTCTTCCTTCTAGCCTAAGGATGCTACTAACTAGCCCTGTTATACTTTAAACCAGTTGGCCAGAATATATTGTCATTGAGGATGTAGGTGCAGAAGGTGCTTTCGGTAAATAAATTGGTGGGGGTCAGACAAGATTTTTAGGTTTGAACATTTTTATATTTTGATCCTTATAAAATTTTATTTATTTGCTTAACTTAATATTTGCACTTCCTACCATATAATTATTTTTGTAATGCTTTTGTTTCATTTAAAACACTAGGGGAACTGCATTTGGAATAACAGCTGACAAATTGAAATTGTATTTTGTTATAAAGCAATTCACTTTTTCTATAGATTATTTTTCGCAAAAATGTTCTTAATATATAAGTAAATCACTTAACTGATCCATTATAAATCTACTTCACTACTGCCAATCCAATATCCAATATAAATCTACTTCACTACTGCCTATTTGAATATTTTTACTTTAATTTAATCTTTCACTATTATATTGTTTATATAATTTTCTTTATTTCTTTTAGTCGTTCAATTTACTTTTATTTCTTGGCAATACAATTTTCGGTTAGGTGGTTTCAATTTAAAAATTAACTATGTAAACTATTTTAGTAACTTAAAAAATTACCCTTATATTATGATAGACTGGAACATTTCAACTACGCTGCTGGGTGGATTGAATTCAGCTTTTAAACTCCACTTGAGGATTTTGGGGCTACTAATGCTTCAACAGTATGTGTTAGTTGTGGCGATTTGTTTTGTTTCCTTTATTTATATATTAACGGCATTTTTCTTTATTTCCAACGTGCGTAGTTTAATCGTGCATAGAATTTTTGTACTATTGCCCTCACGGTAGGGGCCAGATAAGCTTTCTCAGCTTTGAACAACTAAAAAAACTTTTTTTGGGTCTATTGTGACTTCAACCTTAATATTCGATTAGCAATTTTTTAAAGCACAAAAGGCAACTTAATTATTAGCTCAACCAATAAGAATGCGAAAGCGTTTTTATAATTTGAGATTACTGGAAAGCCTCAAATTGTCAGTACCTTATAATTGGAACGGATGCGCGTGCAGCGTTCCACGATTTATTTTGTTGCACGGAATATTTTCCTTATGCAGTGTTAACAAATATTTAACTTATGCAGTGTTTACAAGTAATTAGCTTATGCCTTGTTAACATATAAATGAAATCTGAACAAAATTCGATTGTGCGATGTTTATTGGTCTGTCTGTGACCACGATAAATAGAGTAGTTTTTGTGAGAGATCAATGAAATTCGGCGGGTCAACGAATTAAGGAAAAAGTAAAGTCAAGTAACAGTTGCTCTCACAATTTCGTTGGCTAACATAAAACAAAATTTGATATGCTAAAATTTGACTTAATTATTCAATATAGTTATGGCGATACAGATATTATAGCGGTCAGGCGTAATGTTTATTAAGCCAGCGTTGACTTCAACAGTACTTTTTTGCCAAATAGCAATGCTTTATTAAGACACGAAATTCTTTTATATCCATTTTCTTCTGTGCAGCATGCTGCTGGAATTTGATCTTTTTAATCCATTAATTATTACGGGTATCTCGCATAGCTGTGTAAAGAAGTACAATGACCCTCTGATCGGTCCAATATTTAGATCCTCGATATTGGGAATTTTATATTCAGTTATGACTGGGTATTCCTGTTTTTTCCAGTTTATTCCCTAATCCATTTAGTACGCATTATCATAATTTTTTTTTTACCTAGCTACAGATCTTATCCGACCTTATTTCCTATTTTCAGATATGATAATACAAATCAACGTTTTATTTTTGAAATTCAAAACAACTAACTTTTTAATTTTTTATCCCTGGGTTTGTGCTTAAGGGACCCTAAATATTGCAACGGAATCGTGCATTTTGGGAGAGAAAGTAGAAAATACGAGATTATATATAAACTAAGAATCCAATTCTTCCATTTAAAGACAGTTGAAGGGGCGTGCCGAAAACGTTTGACTGATAGGAACCATCAAAATACCACCAAGACATGGAAAATTGATTAAGAAATGCAAAATATTAGGTCAATCTGGTAAAATATACTAATTAACAGTTTTAAAGGTGTTTCTGAAAGGTTCTGGTCTGAGTCAAGTGCGTGATACGTGATAAGTCTTTTAAAAAGTAATGTNGAGTCAAGTGCGTGATACGTGATAAGTCTTTTAAAAAGTAATGTCAAACCAAAATACTAATACTCAAGTTATAGTGATCACAGTAAGATGGACGGACAAGCGGCTGGTTGAATCATAATATTGGAACTGATTATTTTTATATATTACCCTATTTGCACGTACTCGTAATAATCTCAGTGTACGTTTCACGGATGTTTTTAAAATTGAACATAAATTTTAATTTGGTTTTTACAGGTAGCTGCTGCTTTACGTGAAATGCGACGAGTTGATGAAGAAATGCGAAAAAAGGACAAAATAATATCTGAAATTTGTTTAGATGATAATTCAGCACAGGCTTTAGAAAACTGTGAAAAGTAAGTATCTCTCCTTAACCATTGATTATTAAGAAGACACAAGTTGTAATTAAAAAATTAAATAAAGACCACGTAAAATTTAATAATTATTAAATATATCCTTCTCCAGACATTTAGTTGGTGTGTTCTTGTTATTTTTATAAAATTATGATTTCCTATTATATTATCGTATATTTTATATCGAGATCAAATTTTATACGCTTTATATTATCAAGCACAGAAAAGGCTAAATATATAATGGTTCCGTACAAGAATATGAAATTTCTTGTCTATGACTTTGATGCCTCCCATGGAATGTTTACTCTCGATTTCACG
>JXOS01089494.1:0-15568 GCA_001015075.1 Cirrula hians
ATGCAAACAAGCGCACATGTGATAGATAAGACTGAAAGAATCGGTCTTTGTGAAAACGGCCTTTGTAAGAGCCCACGTAATGATAGCTACCGTTGCAATTTGGTGGAAGACAGCAGGTCTTACACATTTCACTCACTTTGCTCATTGTTGTTGGTTTTTTTTTTTTTTTTTTTTTTTTTTTTTTTTNTAAATTATTTTTGTTGTTTTGTTATGGTTTATTTATTTTGATTCTAATTTTGGGCTTAATAAGCGTGCGCTTTTGAATTTGGTTTTGATTTAATTCAACTTTATTGAAAAAGTAACAAGTTTAGAAACACAGAAATATAGTTTTAATAAATTGTAACTATATTCCCATAGGTATGATAAATAGTAAATGTAAAGGTTAGTAAAATTTTTGATAATTTCGATAAAATTTGTGGATGTTTTCGATAACACGTCCGCACAGCGCAAGCACTTGTAATATTAATATGATCCTTCTTGCTACAAAGCCAATATCGTATTCAAGAAGCTCACAATGGAATCGTTGCAGTGTTACTTAACAAAATATTTAATGAATGAAATCGAACAGTTTGATTTGACAGTTTAAAATATTGTCTTCCATAAATAGTCTAAATCTTGCATGCGCAACAGATATGATCCTGTCTGTGGCAAAGTCGAGATCAAACAGAGGACATATATATTGTCGCTGCGTAGTTGAGAACACCAGACTTGTTCACCGGATTGTGGATGTTGATGAATTCTGCTTAAACGTATTGAATTTCCAAACGCGCTGAATTTTCAAATGCCGCACACAGAATTTTACTGTCAATTAAGAGCGCGTGCACCCAATTTTCGTGTTCGGTTGAAAAATTTTTCAAAAGCGTACTATGGCGCATAGTGACAAACTGAGTGAACATCTGCATATCGCAAGAACGATAGAAAAAAGATTGAGCATTGCATATCTCCGTTATTAAAGAAATTGGCCCGGCTCCCATTTTGTCGCCAAGACAAAAATTTCATTTAAAGTTTGTAGTAAAAACATTAAAGCGGATGATATCGAAGGATAGCTTCAGTTTATAACTGTATTTGTCACTTCCAAGTCCGGTACTTATGTCAGCATTTGATTGCTTATTTTAATTCTGGGCCTACCCGCTAACACATACTTGAAGTCGGATTCTATTCCTTCGGTTTATGGAAACGATCTGCCAAACCGATCTCCTATCGATGGCTTGGAGAGGCTCCAGTAACGCAGCAACATAAAATTTTTCTCGTTGCTTATGCTCAAAGCTTAAGAGAAGACCGAGTTGAAATTGAAGAAACCCAGAAACTTTAAAGGAAGCCCAAGTAAATATTGAAGAGAGAACCTAACCTGAGGTTAACCAGCCTAACAGTGAAAGTAATTCATGTTCTGACTATAAACAGGACAAAAGCCACTTAGAAGCAAATTTTACGAAATGCGTAAAAAAACCTTTCCGCTAACTGCAATTAGAACGCACCAGACTGGGCTCAAAACTCGAAATTGCAACTGAGATTTTAAAATATAATAGTCCTCAAAATTCTCACTTCAACAAAACGGATGTAGGAATTATAGAATATTTGCGTATTAAGTTTCGATGAAATCAAAATACGTAAAGCTTACTGCTCCCACAAATTAACCGATTCCACCCTCCTGCTGATTATGTCCAAGTCGGGATACTAAGAAGTAAGATTTCATATATTGTTGTAGCGATAGTAAGCAAATTAGGAGGTAAAAACCTTTGCGCGGTTAAACGAAATTCCTTACAAAAAATATCTGATAATTTGCACTTTTCTATTGCCTATACTTTCAGGTTTACACACAGCAATAACAATATGTATGCGTTCACTTAACCACTTTATAGACCATGGGTTTGTGATCAAAGGAAAATTAGTTAAAAAGGACATAATCGTTGATCTGCTTGTGTATACTGCATCAGATTTTACAGTTTCCAATAAAGTGAATTCTCGATACCTTCAAGTTGCTGAGTGTGAACGCCAAAATGTTACGACGACAACGCAATTATTCTCAACCACTATTGTGCAACCTATAAATCAAGATCCAAGTATAGGTAAAATAGGTGGCAAAAACTGGGCAAAATGTTACAAATCGTTTAAAACGGTGAGTAATTTCAAAATCGTTTCATTATATTTCAATACTATATATTTTAATCGAAGAAAAACGATTGGTTTGACGTTATGAATGTGAGGGTGCAGATAGCAGATAGCAGGGAACGCACTCATACTTACAGCCGTGATCTTCAAGACCAGTACGGTATTCTTGAAAAACATAGAAACGACAACGACAAGACTAAGTTGCTTCAGTTTCAGACGGGTAAGAATTAGTACTTAATTTAAGATGTAAAATTAATTTTTGCTCTAATGGGTATTATTCAGTCGAATTATGCTAATAATTTATTATATAAATAAATAAATCAATCTCAAATTATTAATTATTGATTTGAATAAGCACGTCGGCATTATATACATTTGAACATCTCGTTTTAATCAGGCTGTGCTAGAAAATTTTTTGGAATTACCTGCTCCAAAGGTAAATTGCATGACCATCCAGGACCATTGGCAGGAATTCAAATACTATACCCGCTGGGTTGGAACAATGGACTTTTTTCAATATTTGCCAACATCAAAGAAGGCAATAAAAAAGATTTGGATAGACCCAAAATTTGGATAGACCTAAAATTCATATCAGGTATTTTTTTTTTAATATGGTATAAACATTTGAATACACTCTTCACCTGTTTTTATTGTTTTAAGAATTTATTATATAATATATGTCAAAGACGTCAGTTTGCTGTCAACATCAATGAAGACTTGGAGCAGTTGGAGGGACTAGCACATGATGGCTTAGAAAATGTAGTAGGCTACATTTGTCATAGGCTAAATGTAGAACTTCCAAATATTTCTGTTAAACCTAATGAAGTCAGCTTATCTAAGCCTACTGAAGAACTGATGAATCAAATAATTAATAATTTGCTCGATACAAATGACTTCCTGAAGTTCCATTTTGAACGAGGATCGGCATTTAATTGCAACATATAAGTTAAAAACGTGTTTTTCCGTGCCAGAATGCTCTTTGTTGTATGATAACTTCTACAAAATTCTAAAAAAATGAAACGATAGTGTTGCAACATAGCAAAGAAATAATCATACTAATTCTTTGAAAACTAAATAAATTAAAAATTTTTCGAAACATTAAATTTCTAGTTTTGTATAGGACAGGAACGATTGAGTAAACTTGCGATTATAAGTGTTAACACAAAATAATTTTGGTATTCAAAAAGTAAAAACATTCTGTTACTGACATCTGTGCCAAATTTGATTTGAATGTGGTCATTTGTCATATGGTTACGCTTGTTTTCTAAACGACTAAAAGTGATTTTGCCGATTTTTACGATGTCTGATTTTGCTGAGCAAAACAACATATAATAAAAGATCAACTATTTTTAAAAATCGTACGATGGCATGATTCGTGTTTTTATGTTAAAATAATATTTATTATTACATAAGAGCAATTTAATAGAAAGCCTTTTTTAAAAAAAAACAAATTTCAGTTTTAAAAATAAACAATAGTGGAATTCGCTTAAACTGATAAACGTAGAAACTGCATTTACTTTACGCATATAAGACTCAGTGACTGAGCTCACTTAAATAGGTTTAAAGTACAAAAGCTATGAACCATACAAAACAGAAAAACAAGAAAACCTTCAGCAGCTTTGCATTTAAGACACGGACTTAATACGCGAATTGTAAAAACAAAATGATGAGAATAAGAAAATCTGAAATAAATAGTAACAATAATTAATAAAATGAACCGGCTAATTCATAAAAATTCATAACTTGTCGCACATACAGTCCGTCGCAATTGAAAAATATTTACAAGTCAGTATCTTGCCTGTCAGTATCTTGCCTACATAAATAACTATCATAATTATATAAGCAAAAAACAACAATTGTTTGGGCTCAAAACATGACTATAACCACCAAAACTGTAAAGAAGAGGTTACATTTATGAGCCCAAGGATCAGGGAATTAATGAATAATGGAATTATGGCCACATATGTCATCATATTGCTATCCTTAAGATTTAATAACAACCAAAGGCAAAATTTAGAAGCAAAACATTGATGTAGCGATAGAGTAAAACAAAAACCTCTAACAGCGTAACCTCCTACGATGACTTTTTCTAACGTCCCTACTACTAAACTCAATAAACAATAGAAAAATTTTTGAAAAAAAAAAAAAAAAATTGGAAATGAAACAAATTAAATAGATAGAAATTCACAATATACCATAAAAACAAACGTTGTTTAATCTTATATCTTCTATGGAGGTGGCAACCTCTATTAGTGACACCAATATTCAGCCAGTACTTGAAAAAATAATCAAATTTTTAAACGCTGTATTTGAGTATGTTTATTGTATTAATAATACAATATTACTGTACAAGCGTTTGCAAAAAATAATTCCTAGAACCGTAGCTGATTCTTGAATGCTCTGAGTTACATACACAACTGCTTGTACATCTGGCTGGCAAATGTTGCAGCAGAAGAATGTACAATCGACTAAAGCAGTGAGTCCTGTCAGCTAGCAGAGTTTTTATAGAAACGACCTTCTTTAAAGTTCGAGCACGTTTGTACATCTGCAGTATTTTAATTAAGAGTTTGAACGAAACAAGGTGCAATTTGGAGAGGTGCATGTGAAAAAGAAGAATTAGTCCAGTTAAATTGTAGCAGCAAAACGCAGGTTAGCCCCTCACCTTCAGCCATAGGTTTACCTTATGCTCCCAATGGTTTGTTTTTATTTTGAACTGGAATTCCGTGTATGAAACCACAAGTAGAAATTCTGGTGAATTTTGCAGATCGTTTATGCATCTCATTTTACAAATACAACCAAGCTGAGGCACAAGAACCATTTTCTTACTAACGAATTTCCTTATTATAAAATTGACAAATCTATCATTATACCATTGTACTCACATCTAACAACGTGTGGATTCCACGCCAATAAAACTGTTCGTCAGCTAAAGCAAACTGAACTTCCCAACAAAAACTTTGGCACAAACGTTGTATATCCTTTAGTATCAGGAAATGTAATTAAAGTCTACTGAGTCCAATCGTTAATTTTGGTTAAAATGCAAATGAACTTGCGTAGATGCAGTCAAACTACTAACAATATCACAAAAATATTTGTGTTTCTTGACATTGGATCGTGTTATAGATTATTTTGATTTGGGTTTAATTTATACATACAACGGCGCTCGCACAACAAACGTCTGTGAACTGGAGCATGATGGAGTGAATAAACCCGCCAAAAAACTTCAACGATGGCTCAAATATGCCACGAAAAAATACAGTTTTTTTTTTATTATCAATAATTTTTAGTTAGATTTCGAAATTTTTTTCCAGCTACACACTTTTCTCATTTTCTGAACATTTGTGGATTCCACGCCAATAAAACTGTTCGATTTTGAAGCATATTAATAAGTCACTCCACTTTCGACGTTTATGAAGGAATCGAACTGCTCTTCGTCCAATGGCTGTCCCATGAAAAGAAAAGGAAGCAACCCAACTCTGGTAAGTGCAACGAGTTCGATAGTAGTTCCCAAGAAAGTGTTTGGTATATCACGAAATAGTTTTGCTTTTTGCGCAGGTACATTGTCCTCCATCAAAATTACCTTGTGATGTCTTCTGGCCAATTTCGAAAGTTTGTCGATCAATACATGCTGCAAATTGATAATTTCTTTTCATTCGTGGACTATATTATAGTTTCGCCATATTTAAACACCTCATGTTAAACCGCACCTATTTAGTCCCACAGACACACAACGTTGTCTACTTGCCGATTCATCTGGTTTTGCAGTAATAGTTGATAGTTGTCCTGGATAAGCTTATAACTTCTACTTGACTTGGGAATTCTAAAAAAAAAAAAAACAATCGCTAATGACAATTCGATACATAACTTATTTCCTATCGAGTCTTTGATGCAACATTTCACAAGTTTTGTTTCGGTTTTCCATTTTTCTTTTATTCAACTCATGTGGAACCCATTCTACCGATCTTTCCCATAGCTTTAAGCCCTTCAGAAATTGTTAGTTGTGCAAAGTTCAACACTTTTGCCATTTGTTTCAAACTCAAACTGTCATCTTCATCTAATATTGTTTGCCATTCGGCGTCTTCCATAATTTTAAGTGGTCTTCCACTTTCTTAACTTCTTACGTTAAAATCATTATCTCTGGGACGTATAAACAATATTTTGCATGTTGCTTCTGATAGAGCATGATCAGTATATAAGAAGCACTTCATCCAACTCTGCACTTTTCTTCTAAAGAAAAATTTTTACTACAAAATAACTTCATTTCGGTACACCTGTACTACGAAATGCATCAAATCTGAAGTAAACTCTTCGTTCCACCCTATAGCTATGGAATCGTGCCACAGGACAATATTTGAAAGCTAGCTAAAAAATGCATATGCAGTGCTTGCAAGACTGTAGGAGAAGAGAGCGTTCCGGCAACCCCAAAATATACAGAGGCAATGTCTGCGTCTAGCGCTGGGATTGATGGAATCTACGCAAAAACAGTCATTACGGATCATGACTAATGTGCCCCCATCAATTTAACATTAAGATATATTTCTGGTGGATTATTTATTATTATTATATTATTTTTTATCAACTTTAAACTATTGGTAGCAATTGACAACAAATGAAGTGACAAATTATTACAAAGCTAAACAACATATCAAAAAATACGTTCCTGGTACTGGCAAAACGACATCTTACTCCGTTAACATACCCATTCCAGCTATCGATTTTCAAGGCTAATTTACGATACCGTCACATGGGTCTTTAGGGAAATAAGGAAGCCGATCGTATTGTTTTAAGACGTATTCCACAGATTCGCTCCTACAAATAGGAATAACAGCGAAAAAATAAGCATTCTAAGCGGACGGAATCACGAGTGGAACTACTCACAGTAAGGTCGAGGCTATCATTTTATTAAACCAAACATCAATAGACCTGAACGGTTTAGAAAGAAAAATAAGCGGAAAAAATCATATAAGACAATAATAACACCAATAAACAGGCTTGTTTTAAATATCAACTCGGTCACATTTATATTAAATAAATATCATAACAACAACTGCAGTCATATTACTGTTCCATACAAGACAAGACTGCTTACTTGTCTCTATAACTAGCTTACGTCTTAGTTTGTTCATTATTCAATATTGCGAATGTAAATTAGTTTACTAGCGAATGATTAAAAATTATTCAATTGTAGATAAATTAATTTATAATATATCTATTTATATACATATATACTCTATTGGGTTGTCCGAAAAGAAATGATCGTTTCCTCGTACTTATACATACTATATACTTATGAATGACGTTTGTCAACACCATGATTGTTTCCTTTTGACAATTGTTAGCTGTCTCCCTAAGCTTACTTTAGAAAAACAATCTGCCTCATTTTGTTAACAATTGTTAATTTGGCATCAGTGTTAGTATAGAATCAAAAAAGGAGCATTTTCGACATATTCTCCTTGTTTATTTCCGTATAGGATAAATCGCAGCACAGGGTAATGAAAAGGTACTGAATGTGTTTTGTAATGAATCATTAAAATAAGCACAGTACCGGAATTGGTTTGTGGAAATCCGTTCGGCAGATTTTTCATGTTCAAATCGGCCAACTGAAGTTGATGATGACGATTTTGTTAATCGAATCGTCATGTAACGCTGCGTGAGATTATAGAGAAGACAAATATACCAACATCAACCGTTCATGATTTCGTAAGACGTCTTGGACTCGTAAAAAAATTTCATATTTAGATAACACGTGAATAGAAAGAAATTAATTTCACAAAGTGTATAAATCCATCACGAGTGATGACAAATTGGCTGTTCACAATAACAAATATAACAACTGTTTAGTTCTCGTAGGCACCCATTGTGTTTAAACTGCACAATTCATTATTATTACGTATATTTTTTTGAATCATAATTTCTGTGTTCTACTAATAATATAATAAATAAATATGATTAATGCATCTACCAAAAATAGGAATAATTAAGTGAAACTCAGAGGTTCCCACTTTTGTCGTTCGAAAAGAGCCAAATTAACCAGAATCATATATTACATTTAAGTTAATTTTATTATTGAATGGATATAAATATTAACAAAGTGATTATCAACAAAATTAGCATGATCGGATGAAAGTATCATGTATTTCCCACATGCCTACGAGATCCCAGAAAAAGTTTTTTTTTTTTTTAATTGATGACAAAAATGTTTTTTTTTTTTTCAATACAGAACTATTAGCTGAACTATTTCATTTTGTGACTATTTTAAACAATTTCGTTTCGACATGCAGCATACTGTGGACTCAAACGCACAATAACTCTCATACTTGTTCTATTATATTTTATGTATTAAATTGATCTTCGTTTTTTATGCGAAGGTTGTAATTGAATTAGGAATGTATATGTTTCGATATTGTGTTACAACAATTTTTGTTTATTCAATCAATCAATTAAGGAAAATTTATTTGTTATAGATAAAAGGGGATGACAATTCTTCAATTATGTATTTTCAGTATAACAACGAAAGAGGCAAGGATAGTTGAACGACAAGTGCAAAATTTAAATAGTTATACTTAGTATAATGGTGTTGTAACCAAAAAACTGGGTCCTAAATACGGAATCACGATATCCCGGGTTTGGTACATTCCGGCATTATAAGCTATAAATTCAAGTAGATACTGTAGATTTAAGAAATACTTTTTTTTTTTTGGTACACACATTCATCATAATTATGATGCCTCAATAATTAAACTTTGTCAAATTTGATTAATTTTTCTGGTCAAATTTGCCTAAAAATCTTTAAATCCATTTTTTGGAATACATATGTGTCCTGGAAGCACCTCTGATCTTTGTCCAATCTTGCTCAGTTTTGATAGTCGCATTGATTATAACTCAATACTAAAATTTCGTTGGATTTGATTAATTTTTCTAGCTAAATTTCCTTAAAACCTCCTTTTCGGAATCCATAGGTGTACTGGAAGTACATTTCAATTTCAACCAATCTTGCGCATTTTTGGTGGACTTATTGACTATATTTTTGTTCGCTCAGTTCTAAAATTTAAAAAAATTTAAATGATAAATAATAATAAATAAATTCTGCACTGAAACTTCTACTGGGACCATATTGGTGCACTTTCGGTACCTCTAATTTTTATTTTATTTAATCCCGACTTTTTTTAGAACGCACAAAGGTGTTATGAATATCTACCTAATTACTTTTATAGCTCCAGTAGAGTTCAGATCGCTATTTTGAGTAAAGAGTTGTATTGGAGGAAACCGAAATATTGGTAATAATTCCTTTTTTCCTGTTTTTTGTTACGGACGGACAGACGGACGGACAGACGGACGGACTTGGCTAAATTAATTCTCAATACTGATCAAATCGGTATATTTTTTTACAGGTCTCCGATCAAGCGTTTTAGGTGTTACAAACGTACCGTCAAAACAAATATAAACATTACAAATTTCATTGGCGACGTGTATAAAAAGAACAGTAGCAGAGATGTACATTTAAATGGGCATAGCATACTGATGAGATTGAGTGCTGGCCATTGAAACATACGTCTATGCTATCGTGTTTTTTTTTTTTCTAATAATTATTCATGTTGGACTTTTAACTTTTCAGTCCACAGTTTCTGCTGCACCTAGCTATTTCTTTATTTAATTGTTAAGCTTTTCTATTCTATTAGGAAAACAAGCAACAAAAATATTGAGTTTAAGGCAGTATTTAGCTATAAAAATACCAATAACAAATGTTAAACATTTGTCGGGCTTTTATTATTTATTAGAGAAAGAAGACGGTGAAAAGGTAAACTAAATATTTATTAGATTGCACCTATGGAGTACAGCTATTGATAAGTTGAGATGGACGAAAAAACGTTAAATATTTTCTACAAATAAAGAAAACATAACTGATTAAAGGAATCTGTTTATTAAGATAATATTATAAATCATAAAACTTATCGTTTAAGCAAGTATGATTTTAAGTAACTGCTTGATGAAATAAGTGAAAATTTCATTTATACTGAATATTAAACTAGCTATTATTTAGGATTCCTTGCTCAAAGAAATTATCGCCCAAGCGTGGCACATAAGCCATACATTGTTAATTCTATAATATTTGGAGTATTGTTTATTTTAAATCTCGAAGAAAAATTGGGTTGAAAGTGAATTTAACTGGAATTCTAATTAATTGCATTCTTCATCAGTTCTTTTCTAGTTAATATATGGCTAATATTCAATTATATTATAAATTTTGTATATACCAATACTTTTGACTTTTTGAAATCTTATAGAAAAATGATAGTCTCCATTTTCTTGTGACAGTAGGTTTTTATTCCAACAAACTTTCTATCGTCGTTAGTGTTTTAAACGTATCGTAGTGCGGTCACCGTTACGTTTTACATAATAGCCCCCAATATAAAACTGTAAGACAAACGAAATCTTCGCGGATTGATGATGAAAAATTTAACGCAAAAAGTAAGAATTTTTCAAAATGTTAAACATAAACAGAACCACGTGGGATAGAAAAAAATACTTAATAAAAGAAGATATTTTCAAATACAAAATACAAATACTACCCAGAAAAACTTTATTGAAAAAACAACTAAATACAAATTACTATTTTGCAAATATGAAATAGTTTTTCGTAAGAAAATAGCAGGGTATTACACCGTATTACATCGTCACTCTTTATATTAATTGAAAAACTAATTTTATTTTAGTATCGCTCCCGTTGAACGTGAACGTGTACGGAAAAATTATTTTTCCGTTCTTAATTTAAATAATTTGCTAAATGCGATAGAGACGCTCTGATGCACCCATAAATTTAAAAAAAAAAAAATACGTCAATTCTGAAAAAAAAAAAAAAAACTAGAAAAATACACTTCATATTTAGATAAGGAAATAATTGCATTAAATAATTCCTTATAACAACCTCTCCACCATAGCGCTTCGACATGCAGCTCAGTTTGGATTTATTTAACAGATTAGCGTGCTAAAGCGATAAATGTGCATATATGTAATCCTGAATGCAACAATAAGAACTGTTATATCTTATTGGCCACGCAAAATTATTCCCCACTACAAGTGCTGTTGGTATGTAATACCGACTCCTGTGGCAGTCAAAGAGTCCTTAAAAAACCTGTTTAAAAAAGTTTTTCGCTTCCTAGAAGCTCTGCTACTATGGTGAGTTACAGAAATTTTGCATTAAAAGAAAAGGGTCTGCAATACAAACTGCGATAAACCACTACGTCAGTACTTAGCGGAAACTAAACCCAGAAAAGATGTCGAAACAAATACAGCATATGCATTCGAAAATAAATGAAATCGACATTTCCATATGAAAAATTGCTGTCCATCAATTTTCAAACCCATTCCATATTCCAAAGCCAAACAATTAAAAAATTCAACTTATATGAGTAGTCCTCTCTCATATGCAAATATCTTGAAATCGAACGGAAATGAAGCATTTAACATGACAATTCCGATTCAAAGCAAAAATATGGAATTTACAATTAAGTCATTGGCACAATTTATGACGTCAATGCAAAATCGAATGCCAAAAATCAAAACGCTAAATCAAACGATGAAGATGTTCATATCCAAAAAATGAACTTTCTAAGGATATTCCACTGGAACGCAAAAGGCAACCACTACATAAACCTCAAATTTCGACCTTTCTATCTGCATTTGCATTTGACGCTATATTCATCTCAGAAATTCGCCTTACTAGTAAATATAATTTCTACAATTCTGGGTACAAATTCATCTAAACAAATCATCAAGATGATAAAGCATGTGGAGGTGCAGGGCTACTAATAATTATGGCACTAAATATAATTGGAACGGGAAATGCTAAAATTTTGCGCAAGTCCAACAAAACATGCAATATCCAACCTGCTGTTTCTGTCATATTTCGACACTTTGGTAGCAATTTTATTGCAGCTGGTGATTACAAAGCCAAGCATCTTTTTTGATTTCTGATGAATCACCAAGCAAACCTAGGTATTATTTCAACAAACCAGCCAACGTATGGGCTACTGATCCAAACAGCGATTCCTGATGTAATTGGCTTTAGTTAATATGCATATATAAATTGCGTTTTCCCGAAACCTGTTTTAATCTTTTCTCAGACTATGGAGGATGCTCCATCAATAAGTAAAGTATAAAAAAAAGTTGAATTCTAAGGTGACACAAACAGAGTGACCTAGTTAAGAACATTAAGTTCGGTATCGCAATGTATAAGGAGCTACATAGCAGCACTCCTTCAAAAAGTGACCCAGCTTTAAGACTCTCTAACGGCAAATGGGCGAAGAGTAATGATGAGAAGGTCAATACAGTTTCACAACATTAAAGCAACGTTTTCATACCAAATGCTCCATCAAATGCATTTGTGTTGCCATTAATTCCTATTCAGGCGTCTGTTGAGCCACTGGTTATGATGGAATAACTTTTAATTATTGAACTGCACCGTCAGACCAATAATGCTCTGAGAATTTACAACGCCATTCTTTGACTCACCTACTATCCATTTGGAAAATACCACGACTTATCATGAATCTGATGTTCGGAAAAGTCTTATCCAAATTCTCATCATACACACCAAACACCTGGATACCAGTTTTATCTAAACTCAGGCTTTTAACAAGGTATGTCATGAAAGGTTAGTCCACAAAATTAAAAATTAATTTCCGCACAATACGCGTAAGATACCGACTTCAAAGATTTCCAATCGAAAATTAAGGGTGGAGTACAAGGACGTAATATTATCTGATTGTAATGTAAATCATAGAGTACTCGAGGGTAGTGTTCTGGCTCGCATTCTGTACATGATCTACCAACTAACTAATTGTACTTGTGATGTATCAACTAATGATCGGCTAAGAATTTCAATCCTAGGTGAACACTGTAAGCAAAATCCTATTTCAATACCGAATGAAATTGTTAACTTAAGCCTTCACCTTGACAGAAGACTCAGCTTAAGCATATAGAAGTTAAACGGGCAAAAATGGATGATTTGCCATTAAGTTGGCTTTTCCAAAAAAGAATTCTGCATAAAAAATATAAACCCAATATCAATGTACGGTGCTTTTGGGCTACACGTGTCGAACCAGCACTAAAGTTCTCCAACGTGCCCAATAACAACTTCTACGCATAATTACAGGTGGTTCGTAAGAACCAGATGAGCTACAAAAAATTCAATGTTTATACAAAGACGAGCAAAGAACACAGGTTTGAAGATATGAATCTGATTTNTTGGCGATCATCCAAATATCCTGGCAAGAACAAAAATCTAAACTTTCGAGATAGCAAAGAACACAGGTTTGAAGATATGAATCTGATTTGACCTTTTGACATGAATTATTTGTCCACCTTATGCCAACAGCAAATCCTGGCATATTTGTTCTAGTTTTTTATTTATTTATTACTTATAAAACTTTACTAATCATTGGTAGTCATTGTACTGAGAGATTCATTAAAAATCTTGAACTGTTAAAAAACATTTACATATGACAAAGAGAAGTTAATCTAGACTGCATATAATGTGCAAAAATAGTTAAATCTTCGGTTTGGAACTTTTGGTTCTTTTTCCATGATAATGATTCTATATTGATAATTAAAACCGAAATGGTGTTCGCATAGAGATAGCTACTGAGCTTAAATCATTTGGAGCATTTTGCAATTAAATATGAAATAACAAGTTTATCCACCAAATCGAACAAGTTTAATTTTTTACAATATTATACTTTAATTTTATAATTTAATTTGAATTTTTCATATATATTTCATCCTCAATCATTGCGTGTGTTACCAAAAGTCTAAGCTGCCTATTTTTAATTTCCTAAAACTGCAATCTAAATCATTTATTTCTCTAAAAGTTCGCAATGACCGTGGCGTGGTAATGTTATGCTGGCACATGATAAGAATCAGAAGCTATTTTTGCGAAAGCCAGTGCGTCACATTGAAATTATACTTAGCAAAAATATATGCAATTCGAAAGTTTACAACATATGAAAAAATGAAAAAACTTATGATGGCATTTGAGCCAGAAATTACAAAAGCTTAATCGAGGAAAATATAGTAAGTGGATCGGCTCTTCCATCGATAATTTTATGATGAAATGCTTGGCAGGATGCTTTTTAGCATTCATATTTTATGTATTTACCGTTCGAAGTTGATATATATCGAATAAAAATGCAACATATCTTGACTTCCGGATCCACTTGTAATTAGTATGGATGGAATTAATATGGATAAGGAAATAATCTCCGCTTTTTCATTTCAAGCTATTGTTTACATTTTTCCCCCTTTTTTAAGGTATTTAATAGGGATTTTGGAAAACGCTCAAACGAACCGAAATGATATCAATTCTTGTTATTATCACTTTTTTTATTATTTTTTAATTTTCTATGAAAATATGTTCTAACTGAAAAATATGGAACAAAAACTTACTGCAACATGTTGAATACAAAATTCGAATGGCTAAGTTAGATATATTTATTAATAAGAGGTATGCAGCTTTTTATGCTGATTTATGCAGTTACCGAGCCTTGTTATCACTGAAATTATAATTGTTTTATTGCTACTTGCTGAAACGATAAGGGTCACCGATATTAAAAATAAATGTAAATATATGTATGCGTCTGCTAGAGTATAGCATGTAAATTGATAATTTGTAATGAAAGCATTTATTTTCGAATTTCATTGCATTTAACAGAAAGCTAAATTTTTTTTCTGTTCACCGACAACCTTTAACGAAATTTTAGTTTGTGAAATAACGTTATTTGTATAACTTTATTTGTGCAACAATTGCTCGTGTTTAATGTTGATGACGACACTACTTTAATTTACACTTATGATTGAGTTTACACATATTTTCGTATATTTTACATTCAGTACAAATGTCATCAAATTTTCAGTAAATTTAAATTATATCGACTAACTCAAACTTTTTTTCAGTGTATCCCCAAAAAAAAATTAAATTATGTATACAAATATTTTTTTCGTATACATATTTGTATTTTTTTTTTTTTTACGCTGCCTAGTAAAGGTGCTAATTAAAGTACTTGGCAGATATTATTTCGTACAATACAGCTTTGACTAAATTAATTCACACACGTAGCACAACTAAATAGCCATTATGGTTTCAGAAAAAGGTTTGATTGGAATACAGCAAACTGGAATTACGTCACAAACTTTGTTAAACGGAATATAGTTTATTATGTAATTAATACTTAAATTACATTTACGCAGCCTCATTTCCATTAAGTGTTGGACATTTGGAATGGCTCAGAGTCATCGTACCATAATATGACCAAATACTGAAAAACAGTTGACTCTACACAATTTCAAGTCTCCATACAAATTTTTTGAGTCATAAGAATTTTTACTTGGTAAAAGTTTGAAAGCAAACATAATAATTAGCAGCTCGGTAATAGGTCGTCCGCAAAAAAAAAAAAAAAAAAAA
>JXOS01089665.1:0-16878 GCA_001015075.1 Cirrula hians
AATGTTAGATCGAAGTGTGAATTTGGTTAAGATTCAACCTATATTTCGGGTACACCTCTTTACTCAGGTTGGGGGCTCAACTCGACTGGAAAATATAAGATGAGGTATTTTGCAAAGCAATTTAGTTTTTAGTTAGATATTCAGAACATCTAAGTGTGTTCCAAAAGTGGTCATGATTGTATAAAAATCGGAGGTATCTCCAGTACTCATATATGGTCCCAATAGAGGTTTCAGTGCAGAATTACCCACAGTTATCATTTAAATTCTATAAAATTTCTGAATTGAGTGAACCTAAATCTATTCAATAGCTGTACCTAAAACGAACAAGATTGAATGAAAGGCAGAGGTACCTCCAATATATCTATGTAGTCCTAAAAGAGAGTTTTAAGAAAATTATGGACTGAACAATTAACTGATTGTAACTTCCTTACTTCTTTTAAATGATTTCTTCATATTTTTTGAGCAATCAAAAGAATTGAAATGAATGCATAAACATTATTATTTTTTGGCACAAAGTTATATTCTAAAATTCCCTATAAGTGGGCAAGACAATCTTCACCAGAAATTGTTATCCGCAATATTGCAGCGCCAGTGTTCCGAAATTGTAATGTAGGTTCAAATTTCCTCGCCTACGACTATCATCGCTCGGTTGGCATTCAAACTGTTTCGAGTGCATAAGACGAGTCCACTAGAAGTATATGCCCTCTCTTAAGAACCAGAAAATTTTAATTCTTTCGAATATAGTATGCCAGTCATTAAGTGATTAGCCAGCAGCACTATAAGGTAAATTAATAAGGCTTAGTAATTTTCTTTCAAAAACACCTAGTGTAGGCTCATCAGAATTTGAATACATTCCGCATATAGTCGGAAACGATATTTTTATGTACTACATACTAAGCAAAAACCAATAATACCCCCCAATTACGGACTGACCACATAAAAATATTGAGCGCAGAATGTTGCTAACATTGCAAGCAAGAAAGAAAGAACACCTAGCTTAGGCTGGCAGTGATATACACCATACTTCCAAATTTGATCAAAACTTTGGTTTCGGACTATATAGGTTTACTGGAGGTATCTCTGATTTTCATCCAATCCTGCTCATTTTTGGTACACGCATTGACCATAGCTATTTTCACTCAATACTGAAATTTTGTAAAAGTAAAATAATAACTGTGGATAATTCTGCATTATAGCCTCTATTGGAACATATATGGTCACAGGAAATTCATTCTCATTCAATCTTGTGCATTTTTCAAATACGAATTGATGGCTTCCCACCTAATTGCAAAATACCAACTCTTACGATTGCAATAGACCTAACTTCTGAATTTTTAGTAAATAGGTGAACGGTGCAGTATCCGAACTATTGTTCGGATCTCATCGAAATTCAAATTTCGATCTAAAATTTTTTTCATTAAATATGGGTGTCAAATTTCATTAATCTACTTCAAGTCCTTTATTGCTGGGTTTTGCTTACGCAGGGAGGGACGGACAGGTAAAGAAGTCTAGCTGAATACCAGTGGTAAACCTGATCGTATCGGTATATTTTTCGATGGGCATCCGATCACTTGTACTCGCTGTTACAAATATCCCGTCATACCTAATATACACTTTGTCAATTTCATTGGCGATGTTTATAAAAATCAAGTCACCATGTTGTGCTTAAATTTCAGGTCTCGGTGGTGTAAATGGTGGTGCAATGCCGATGTTCCAGAAAAAACGAAAATTATGCGACAAGTGAAGCGGCAACTGACAACTGAAGCAGTGGAAAATTGTAAATTTTCTATTCAATATAGCGCGGTTCAGGTTTTCCATTATATATTTTTGAAAAACATACTCATGAAATCAACAAGATTCTTTAATTTTTTTTCCCCCCTTTTTCATATGCTGGTATTACTGAATCAAATATGCCAAAATTAATTAAATGAAAATCCTCCCCCATCTAATTCTCAATTTTGTAGATTGTGAGCAAACATTTCTTTGGAACCATGTTCTAGAACGATCGCAAATGGTGAACCTCACATTTGTGTCTCTAACTAAATATCCTATAACCACAAATCGTCAACTAAAATAAGAGAGATGTTGTTGGCCATAAGTCAAAACTGACTACATTATACCCACTACTCATTCAATTAAAAGAATCTCCAAAGTGTAACAGATATATCCATTTTCTGTTAGTTCTAAAGAGACAACTAGCAATTTCGATCATTAAATCTAAATGTGGATGAAAACACCAGTGAAACGAACCCGACAATATAGACCGATTTCAAACAACTAGTTAATGTTACGCTTATAATGAATAAAAAGAACGTAGAATGCAAGGAATCTTCCAGATGTCATACTAATTTCCGTGAAATGGACTATAAATATTGTATAGGATGTTTACCAAAACTGCTTTCACACCAAATTTCGTGAACATGTACTCAAAGTCTTAAGCCGCAGCTTTAGTCAAATTAGAACTTTTATTGAACGGTTTAAAATGTTTTTAAAATTAAAGTTTGATTTAAGTATGTTATATTCGAGATAAAACATAATACTTCTCCAAAAGTGTACTTTAAATTGTAAAGCATGCGATCGTGACTCTCAAAAGTTAAAACCGATTGCTGTTTTGCATAGTCGTTTGGGTGTATCATTTAACTATAACACTGGGGAACACAAGGGTTTTTTTTGAAAAACTAACTTGTTTTCATCGTATAAAATATTTTATGTGGACTATTCACTTAGAAAATATTTAAGTGCATCACCCTCTAAATTTGACCATCGCCAGGATGACAGTTGCTTTAAACATAAAGCAAAGTTTTAAGTTAAGTATACTTTAATACTATAGCTACAAGCCTTGGTCGTTATGCTAATTTCCGTGAAATCCCAAGTGACTAACCAATGGGAGTTACCCTAAAGTATGGTCAGAATTGCACTGTTCGCAAACTTAACAAGCATTCACTATAAAATCGAATTGCATTACTCTAGGTGAAAACCAATCTAGCTTTCCCTCTCACGGACACACAGATGCACATTGGGCTGAAGCATTATTTTATGATTTTTTAAATATGCCTCCAAGTAGCATATAATCGGAAATGATTATTTCAATGGCTTACATACATGCATTGTTCAAACCCATAATACCCAGTCTATGACAGATGGAAATAAAAACCATGATTTAAAACAAATTTCTGGACCACAGTCTGGACCTTTCCGAGCAGGCTGTTGGATCCGAGCAAAACTTTAAACTAGATTTTTCCAAGTTTAGAGCTCGGATTGTACTGGAGGTACTCCAAATCATGGCCATTTTTGGAGAATTTATTTTACACTACTCGAACTATGAAAAAGGAATTCCAAGTACCAAAAAGAAAAACTATGGTTTTAATTAAAGATTGAAACCTATTATGGTTGTAAGATAAATGTTATTTAGGTCCATATACAAAATTAGACCGTAAATGACAAAAAGCGTGAGTGTAATGGCTTTTTGAGCACATTTTTGGATATGGGGACTATGCGAGGTTGTCGAAAATATGAATCAATTTTACAAATTCACGTTTTTGACGTCACTTTATACAAACTTCTACCTATCACCCAATTTCTTCTCAACCATGGTTTAAATCGAAGAATTCTAAACTTTTAAATAAATGGGAGGTACTCCAAATTATGGACCGACTACAATTATGGTACACGGAATGGTTCTATATTGGGCGTATACACAGAATTAAAACTGTAAAAAGAAAAAAAAACGAGTATAAAAACTTTTTGAGTACATTTTTGGAGCTACGGTCAGTGGGAGGTAGCCGAGCATATGAACCACACAACCAATAACAAAATTCCATCGTCAACTTTTGAAGTTATCGTGATCACACACAGATATATGGATATCCTTAAATGTAATTACTTTCCTTTTACTGATGAGTGTGACTGATGGTTGTGAGCAATGACTGATGGATACAGAATTATAAAGCGTTCGAATAATAAGCAATATGCAACAGATGGGTATTATGTAGTCAAGTGTGGCCAACTTTTTGATCTTTTGCTGTGTATTTTGTGTACCCATTAGTCAGAGATTATGGCTATACTTGGTTGTGTAAAGTATGTAGTGCGTAGAAACAATGAATTCCGACTATGTGTGTTCCAGGGATACAAAACTCGAGTAGTTTCTGAAAAACATTGATGAAATTTCGTTTCATTTGTAGGAAGTGAGGTTAAGTTTCTTTGAAAATATTATGAGATTGATGTCAAATCATTCAAAAATTTCAACAAAATCGTTTGATTAATCAACGTACTTCCAATAAAACATGTACTTCTGACGAAGATGGTATCAAGCAGATATTTGGTAACATTCTACTGAAAATGGAAGGTTTTTTTTTTTCATCGGATGCTCATGACATTCGGTATTTAAGCGTTTTTACGTAATTTCCTTGAATTTAAGTCTTAATAATTAAGTGTGCCTCTCATACCCATCTTACCCCCGATTTGCGTTAAATGAGCACAAGTGTTAATCTGTTAACTGCGTAAGACGAGTTAACTCGGCCAAACATAACCTTTTTGTGTTGCGTAAGACGAGATAACTCGCCCCGGAAGGTAAAAAACTCTGAGGACATATAAGATCAATTTTTTGAATAAGATCTAATGCAGGTCTCAGTTAGTAATAAATATTCTTTCTATTTAGACTAAGTGTGTAATAAGGGTAAATTCGTAATATAAGTTAATGTTCTGGTAACTCATTAGCACCACCTTACTTGCGCTATAAAATTATATTGTGTTGCGTAAGACGAGATGACTCGTCCTCGCTTAATATTAATATGAACGTGAGAAGGATTTGAAAAAAAAAAATTACGCAGTTAACAGGCTAATTGTCTCATCTGTATTTATTGAAATTCTGTATTGCTAAAAAATTTTAGCGGTTCCATAATATGAAATTCCGATGGGTATTATGTAGTTGGTTTTGGCGGACTTTTACATTTACATTTGTTGTAGTTTTCAAGTAAAATAGTGTGTGGGTTTCAAATATATAACAAAGATGCAATAAATTCTATGACACTTGCTTGAAAATTATTTGGTTTGTTGTTCCATTGTTCTTGCACAAAGTTTGGCAAGCGCAACGTTGCCAAGAAAATGAAACTCATAATTCAAATATTAACCCGTGACCTTGTTGACTTGCAAAAAGCATCTGCTCAGTAACTTCTCATGACACGCAATTTTACTTTTGCGAAATTGCTTGCATACGTTTCTCATTCTCATTCCCAAGCAATCTGCACAAGTGTGCATGCGTGCCTGTGTTTGTGTTGCATATATGCGGCAGAGGCCTCTAACAATTGCACGCCTTGCAAATACTTTGCGAATGCATTAAGCCAAATGAAAACGAAATTTATGGATACTTGGCACTGGGATGCCAGCATAAATAAGTAAAAAAAAATTCAAATAAAAAAATTCAGTATTTTCGCTTATACAAATGAAATATTTCTTAACACATATGTGTACTGCTCATTGCTAAATGTGTAAATGTATGAGCATGCCAGCACATATAAGTAAACATGTTCCGTTGCCAATGCGCAACGCTTTGAAGAGTATTTTTTAATTTTTTTTTTTTTCAAACGGTTTCCAATACTTTGGCCGTTTTGGAAAGTGGCGATATTTCAGCGAAATGGGTGTTGAAGAAATACGCTGCTATATTTAATCGGAATGAACTCTCGTCTAGGTAAAATTTTAACAGATTATGAGATATGAGTAGCCAGTAGTAAGTAGAAACCGCAGAACAGCTGCGCATGTGCCAAATAAATGAAATCAGAATCTGTCCGCATAAAATGTCTGGCTTAGTAGAAATTACTAAAATGTTTAGATTTCATGCATGAAAGAGGTAAAAGTCTGCATAAAGCAACCTACTAAATTAAGTAAAGATATATTGACTTTGTATTGTATAAACTATATATATTGGATGACTTGGAATAATCTAATAAACGGACAGTCAACATAAGCCCTACAGAGAGATGCTAACAAACTTTAAGCAAAAAACAAACAAAGTCGATCTAATAATCGGTCATAACCGACTTCCAAAACTGATCAGTTATTCATTATTAAATTATCAAACGTTCTATACTGCTTAGAAATTTTATTTCAGTTATTTGTCTAGTGCCCAAAAATTTTTTAACCACTCAGTTGTTAACTTAAAATTTGAAATCACCTTGTGCGGTATGGTAAGCAGTAAATAAAAACATGTAAGAGTGTTAACTAAGGTGAACAGTTAGATACACACCGCTTCCAAAATATTTAGAATAATTGTTTAGTTAAAATTCGCTCAAAATCCTCTTTTCAGACCACGAAGATGGAATGGAGGTGTCTCTGAGTTTCATTCAAAAATGTGCGGTTTTGGTTCACACATTGATCATTATTATGATAACTCGATATTAAAATTTTTTTGAACTTTATTAAATTTTCTGGCGAAATTTGCCTCAAACCCTCTTCACGGACCCAATATAATAATATATAAGGGACCATGTCAGTATACCAGATATACTTCTGAATTTATGCTCTTCTCGCTAATTTTTGGTAAATATTCACTTAATTAAGAAATTTTATAACATTTAATTGATAAGTTTGAGTAATTCCACACTAAAACCTTCTATTGAGACGATATGGGAGTACTGGAGGTACCTCTGATTTTTATTCGATCTCCACCATTTTTGAAACATGGTTAGCTGAATATCGAGCTAGTAATGAAATTGCATTGCAAAATACCAACGCCTACAGCTCCAGTTGAGTAAATGCCTCATTTGTGGGTAAAGAGGTGTACTATAGTACACATAGTAAGAATTTGTCGGATCTTAGCCAATTTCAATGATCAAACATTTGCCCTCAAATGTGTGTGCCGCATTTCGTATGTCTTGCTTAATTCCTGCTTTCTTGTTCTTTCTTACAGTCAGACACAGATGCATGGATGTCCACACAGTAGGCCGGATGGACAGACGGATGAAAGGACATGGCTAGATTCCTGTTGTGATGCTGATCATATCGTTATATTTTTTCTCCGTCTTCGCTCACAACCTATGACGAAAACTAATATACACTTTGCCAATTTCATTGGTGACGTGTTTAAAAAAGGTTGGAGCCCAAATCACAGTTGCAAAGCTTCAGCTTGATCTAAACCGATAAACATTTAAAGGGATGACATATATTTAAGGTAAGGTAGCATGCCTCGTAAACACTCGCGTTTAAAGATAAAAATAAAATTTTATTCTTTAATTTTATTTTTTCTATTGACGATTTATCTTTTTTTCAAAGCCTTAAGCATTTTGGGATATTCTTCATATATTGACGGATACATTCTGCTGGTTTCGGTTTTCACATCTTTCTGATATTAATACCCCAAATTATTTTTCTCAACCCNCTCTGCTGGTATCGGTTTTCACATCTTTCTGATGTGCTCCCAAAGCACTTTTACAATGTTAGTCAAATCCACAAGTTTTGGAAAGGATTTATGCTCGGAGTCTGTGGAGGCCATATTAATACCCCAAATTATTTTTCTCAACCCGAATTTGTATGGTATGTGCCTTGTGTTTTGGTGAATGTTCTAGCTGAAACTTGTGTTTTTGAGCATTAGGCTTCAAACATTTTATGCCAGATATGGCATATTTTGCTGGAAGATACTGTTTTTTTTTTCTGAGGAATCCCATGAATCTGAAGCAAATGATTGAAACTGTACAGATAAATAAATGCTCAACTCATGATGTTTTAAACTTTTAGCAACTGGATTTGTTTTAGTCTTATTGCTATACTTATCCATACTGGATAAGCTCGCGCGTTGTTGGATTCATAACAATTTATATTGTTCAACAGACCAAATCATCTTTAAAAAGTGAAATAAATTTTTTAAAGCCACAAGTTAACTACCAAATTTGGTTTGCTAACTATTTCAAAATCTGCTAATCTGTAAGTCACAGCGAAGACTTTTCTAAGTTTGAGGTGGCTCTTTTTCAGTGTTAGTGTTTTCTTGTAGCCTGCCACCTTTGGCCCTAATATATGTCTTGTCAATTAGCTCGCTAGTGCATTTCCAAATTAACGGACCTGTTTCAATGTTAATGCATTATTGCAGTTCATCCTACTAACTTTGTGTATTTCATATCCAAAAGATTTCAGCTGGAAAAGTTTATAGGGCCTAGAAATAATTCATCAATATACAAAAAAAACAAGAACATCGTAGTAGTCGGTTATGACCAACTACATAATACCCATCAGTGTTATTCAATTCAGTAAACCATCAAAATATTAAAAGAATATCAAATTTCAGTAACTTCCGATAATAAAAGTTCGAAGTATCAAAAATTTTAGACTAACTTTGCTTATATCGTAAAATAACATGACAAATACGTAAAAACTTCTAACTAACAAATTTATTTATATTAGCATACCATGAAATACCTGACATTTAAGCTCACAATGGGGTTTAAATAGTCTATGGAAGTTACCTAAAGTTAAAGATGAATTTTGTTCAAATTGTACAATTTTATGTCATTTCCTTAAAAATACTTCCATTCCAAATATCAGAAGCATGCCATGAAGTACTTATTGTACTCCGTGAAATCGGGTGTATATGTTTTAGGGGAGGTATTTTTTTATTTTTATTATTATTAACCGATTTTCCTGAAATTGCACCATATCATCGCAACGACCCAAAAATGCATTCGGACCAAATTAGAAAAGTATGCGATGCAGAACACGGCTTGAATGCTAACTGAAGTCGGAAGTAAACGTCCCCGAAATTATAGAGTGATAAGAAAGTTACAGTCGGCCACTTCCAAATTGTTAAATACATTAAGTAGGGACAAAGTTAATGGGATAAGCGCGAAATCAAAAATAAATTAATCTTCCAAGCAATCAAAAATAATTAAGCTCATTTTAGTTTCACTTAATGATCATATTTACGATCACGCTATACTGCAATTTCTGGCTAAGCTTGCTTAAAATCCACATGTTGGGCCACAGGTGTACATTGGATTATTGATCTTTGCACTGAATAATGCAATTTCTTTGAATTTGATTAACGTTCCGTGATGATTTTGCTTGAATTGTCTCTGGTTTTTATCCAATAGTTATCCCTTTGGGTACACAAATTGGTGTGATCACTCAATAATAAAATTTCAGTAGATTTGATAAAATTTTCTAGCTAAAAATCTTTTTTCGGGCCACATGGATGTACTAGAGATATCCTGATGTTCATCGAATCATGACTAAACCTGAGAAACACATCAGTTATATCGCCACCCGATCCTGAAATTTTATTGAATTTTATTAAAAGTTGACCATAATTTCAATTGAAACCCTCATACATAGATTACATATCACTTTAAATAAGTAAATTGGAGGTTCCATTGATTTTTATCCATTAATAATTATATCCGATACATCAATTGTTCATAACTATGAACGCGTGATAAGTAGAATTCAAAGCTTGTTTCTGGGCAAATTCGCGTGTAATCCTTTATTCGGACCACATAGTTTTACTGGAGAATCCATTCATATATCTACAATTCCCTTCATTGTTGGCTCACAAATGCATCATATTTATGTTCACACAAAAAAAAAAATTTCGTTGATTTGAGTTGATGATTGTGCTTAGGTGTAATGGAGCTACTTCTGTAATCCTAGCGAATCGCAGATAATTTCGGAACTCGCTTTGATGTTTTGTTTACCTACTTTATAAGCAAATTTTATTGGAAAATATCATCTCTAATGGCTGCAGTGGACTTAAGGCTGCAGTTTTGGGTAAAAAGACGTTTTAGAGATTACCGAAGTATTGATCGGATCATAACATAAAACGAACTTCGTTCTAACGTTTTTCTAAAGGATATGTGGGCCAAATTATGTAAACCTAGCTCAAGTTCTTTTTTCTATTGTTTGTGTTTGGATAGATTATCATCCAATTATGCCCATGTGTGGTGTACGCCATCATCATATTTGGTTGACTGAATAATGCTTAGTACCCTGTGTGGGGACCACAAACGTTTTCCTGTAGTTTACACGGATTATCATCCCCATTTTTCGAACACGTTTAGTCATTATGAGTTATTAATAATGTTCACTGAAAATATAATGGCTGCAGTGGACTTAGGGCTACAGTTTTTGGAAAAAGAGGTGTATTGGAGTTACTCGAAGTATTTTTCGGATCTTAATGGATATCAAACTTCGATCTAATACATTTTCAAACGATATGTAAGCCACGTTTGGTCGCTCCAGCTCAACTTCCTCTTTCTAGTTTTCTAGTATAGGAAAAATTGTTTGAAAAAATATGAATATGAATATGAATATGATGTATTAATTGAACCATGAATGACTCATGGATATGCTGAAGTCAAGTATGCACCGTTATTTTAAATTGTTTACTTTTCAAAAGCGGAAATATGACATTCTTTTCCAATTGTAAGTTGTTCGACATCAGAATGCATGTGGTCCATTCTGCGGCATTCCACAGTCACAAATTGAAATGCATTCCAGTAGCGCTTTGAATTTGACTGCTACCTTAGCGTCGCTGATGAATGAATACCTGCCAAATGTGCAGAGTTAGATTTTCGCTTATGTGTTTTAAGTTTTGTAATGTACCGTATTGCTGTTTTCACATTGAAATTTAATTACTGCGCAGCATGCTGCTATCACGCCATCCATCATTTTAATAAAATAAGTAAAAAGTGCTCGTGGTTGTTGTTGTTTTTGTTGTTTATGTCAAATATTTGCGAAATTTGCATACACAGTGCTTGCGTGTGGCATTGAGCATTTGAAGTTTGCTGAGCGCACACCTGTCGGTAGCATGCAGCATTATCAATAGCAGTTATCAGATTAAAATTTGCATAAAAGTGTGGACAGCGCAACTCAGTTGCCTGGCATACACAAATATGTTTTCGCTTTGAGCCATGGCCATGNTGACAGCGCAACTCAGTTGCCTGGCATACGCAAATATGTTTTCGCTTTGAGCCATGGCCATGTGCAAGTGCATGAAAGCCAAACATTTTGTGGACGACGGCAGCGGTTATGCAGGTAGCAACTTATTGTTACCGTTGACGACAAGCAAATGACATATTGGCCAATATCGAATCAAGACAAATTCCGCCCAAATCAATGCAGCTACTCGTCAATCCCATTTCTTTATTGTTAGCTAGTGCAAAGTATATGACTGCTCTAAAAAAAAATAACCCAACTGTAGATATAAAAAAAAAAAACACATAAGGGATCATAAATCTCTGGATGCGTTGTTGACGCTGTATACTAGTTCACGTGGTAGTCCATCCAACTTCTGATGAAAGTTTAACAATGAGAGTCTCTAGCTTCAACGCACATATTTTCAAACATTTTGTAATGAGGCTATAGTCTAACCAGGGTGAAAATGGATAATGGAACGTAGGAGGTGAAAAGGCGCGATAATTGTACGTGCCATGTGAACGCAGCAATAAACGCCGCAGACGCCCGGAGAATGTGAAAGTGTGTCAGAAGCAAAGAAATGGCCAAGTAAGAACCAACAGAAATTGAACAACCAGCACAAGTCAGGACAATTAAATTCTATTAGAAATATCTGTGCACACCTCGTCGTTATCCCATGCGCAAAAATGACAAATTAATATTTTTCTATGAGTCCTCTGGAGATACCCTTCTTAACACCATCTTTCAGCAGCTTGTAGAATTATGTTGTGGTCATATGCATCATATATTTCCTCTATCGTTTTTAAAGACTTTTAAGTCTTTTTTTTATTCTTCAATAACGGTTACGATCCGTAGAACATTTCGGGAACATTCAGTAGAACCGCAAGCCTCAAAAATAGGTAATAATCAAGTTCATCGAATATACGTTTCAAATGGTGAGTTATAGAAACAAATCTAAACAGCTAAAACGTGGTTTCACCATTTCAGCATCTAAAAAGAATTTATTTTTAACTATTCCGTTCATCCATCGATCCGTACGTCTGAAAGCCAAAACTAGAAAGAAGCAATTGAGCTTGACTTACAAATTTCGGCACACACATTCTAAGACAAAGTTTTACATCGAAGCTTGAATTTGGCTAAGATTCGGCCAATATCGGGAATATCTACAGTTCTTTACTCAATATTAGGCCCTTTCCGGGAACCATAGAACTTGGTAATTACATGGATTTTCATAACATCTAAGTGGTTGCGATTGTATAAAAATCAGAGGTACCTCCGTTACACCTATATGGTCGCTATAGAGGCTTTAATGCTGATTTATATAGTCATCATTTAAATGTTATATAATTTCAGAATTGAGTGAACAGAAATAAATTTAATAAGTTTATCACAAATGAACAAGATTCGATGGAATTCAGACGCACCTCCAGTACAACTATATGGTCCCAATAGAGATTTTAATGCAGAATTACCCAATGTTATCATTTAAATTTAATAAAATTTCTGAATTGAGTGAACATAAATATATTCAATAAATCTATTGAAAATGAGCAAGATTGTATGAAGATCCAAGGTACATCCACTACACCTACCTGCTCCCAAAAGTGGGGGTTTTTAGACGATTTTGTAAGAAAAATTCATGAAATTCAACGAAATTTTATTATTATGGAGTTATCATTATCGTGATCAATGCGTTTATCAAAAATGTACATGATTGGATTATAATCAGAGGAACTTCCAGTCCACCTATGTGATCCGAAAAGAGGGTTTAAAAAAAATTTGCATTATCATAAGTATGATCAAAGTATGTACCAAAAATGCATATTTTTGGATGAAACTAAGAGATAGCTCCAGTACACCGAAAAGGGGGCTGTAAGCAAGTTTCAAGAGAACAAGAAATATTTTGGGAGTCACGTGGCCTTAGCCAACTGTAACTTTCTTATTTGTTATAGTTCGATTCTCCATTAGTATCAAAATAGCCCTCAGTTTCTACAGTTACCTCTTCATCGGCGCTAAAGTTCTTTTCAGCGAAAATTCTTTTGAGGTCTAAGAAAAGCAACAAACAGTTGGGAACTTAACGAATATGATGAATGTCAAATCGATGCGAAGCTGAACTAAATGAGTTAAGCCCATGTTAACATTTATGTGGCTCACGTTGCATTTTCCTGATAAACAGCATGGTTTTTGCAAGTGGTTCAAGTGGGTCTGTTTTTCAGGGATTCTGGCTTGGAAACGCTGCAGTAACAGCATGAAATAGTCGTTAGTCGATAATCGATGAATTTAACAGCAATACAAACCAGCTGACGATTGCGTTTTTGCTGATTCACCATGTGCACACCATTCAGATAATGATAGTTTTGATTCTGGTTTGAAAGAATGGAGCCAAGATTCATCCATCGTCACATACCGATGCCTTAGCTCTGGTTTCTATGGCTTCAAATACTGCTCAGAATTACCAATTCCTTGTCATTTTTGATCGATTGTGAGCTCGCGCTGCGTCCACTTTGAACAGCTTTCTCATATCCAAAATATTTATGTATGATATATCCAGCATATTGCTTTGATCGCTTTACAGCCTCAACTATCGCGAACAACTTCACTTTGCGTTAATTCAAAATTATTTTATGTGCCTTTTTGATGTTTTTATCAGTAACAGCCACTTTGGGGCGCCCACTGTGTGCAGCGTTTTCGATTCTCATTCGGTCTCATTGAAACTAAGGCCACAATTTCTCAATTTTAAATTTCCCTGACAAAAGCTCCGAATAGTATTTATCGTGTTACCATGTCATTTGGGATATCAGTACTTTCCTGCGTGATAGGATTACCCAGAATCTTGAAATGGCAGAATAAAATGAGTCGAGTGTCTGAACGAGACATACGGTGCTATTTACGCATTTCTCAGGAACTCGTGCCCATTAGTAGGGTTTGCTTTCCTTTTTAAAAATATAATGACAAGTTTCCCAGACCTCAAAAATCGGGGGAGGACGGTGCCTGAAACTTATGCGATCTCGCCGTAAGGCGCCGAATGTGTTGGACTAAGCTCAGGCTTCGATCATCACATGCGACGGCGGCTCTCACCCTGCGCCACCAAGTTTATCAGCTAATACATGGATAGCGTGATTGTTCCAACGGTGCCGTCCAATTCATTGGTGCGGTAGCGTATTGCCTGCAACGTGGTAGCTGTGGTAGCATAAATCTTGAACTAAGGTATACCTCTTACCACACCATGACAGGTGTCCATGCTGCGTACACAGTATAGAATATATGGCACCAAGGGTACTAACTTCAGGTGCTGGCCTGTCACTCAAGTTATACCCCTCATTTTGAGTGCACTATGGACTATGGACTTTATCATGTTTACCAAGTCATTGTTTCAACAGTATTCCTTTGTTTCGGCCAAGCGTTATACAGATACGAACAACTTTTTTATCTATTATCTTCAAACTACGAAAAGTTTCTCTACTCAATAGTCTCTATCCCACAAACTAATAGTGTGACAGTTATCAAATTTGCAAACAGGTCTTTTGAAAGTTAAGGTTAACTAAAACTAACATGGAGTTAATACTGTTAGCGGCATGTGTGTGTTGTCAGCGAGAAAATTCAATTTCATTCCAAATCTGATGGCTATAGTTTGCGTTTGTTTCTATAAGTACACCACTGAACCGCTCAGATTCAAATTAATTTCATTATTAAGTTGAAGTATGAAAGTTGAAATATATATACGTCGGATTGTGAGTACTTATTTAAGCTGAATTTAATTAATTGAAATTGCGTTGAATTTTATCATGAGTCCAGTTGATTTGGCTTTAAACTCTCATTTTGGACAACAATTTGATAATGATCTGGAGCTTCCTCCGATGTTCAGTCAATCACTCTCGACTTTTTTGATAATATTCACATCCAGTCAATTAAGAAGATTCAAATTTTCCTGTTGATAACAAATATCATATAAAAGGACTTGAGGAACATCTTTCGGCCAACTCTCAGATTCCGCATAAAATAATTCCTTCAATCGGCCCCAATTGACAAGCAGCTGCATGCAACAGTTGAATACAGTTATGTTCCTCTGTAAAGGATAGTAAATATCATTGTTGGTTCTTGTTGGGCAAAATAAGTTTACCGAGGAGAATATTGAAACTTGATGGCTTATGCAAGTTACTTCACAAAAGTACCTTAAACATTTCAACATAAAGTGGCGCATGTCCGTGCCGCACGTGAGCGCCAACTTATTGCATTCTTTGTAGTTCAAGTCGTGCTGCAAATTGTTTGATCACAAACTTTCTAATGTAATTGAATACAACGTGCTACAGTAGCACTTGCAGAAATTTTTTTAAAAGTCTGTACTCAAACAATTCAAATGCACTTTGCTGCTGCACTGCGATTCAAGCGAGCGTATGAATTAAAGTTTTTTCCAACAACTAATCTGGGTGTGCATTGGAATACTAAACACCCAGTCACTTAATGAAATCTTTCAATATAAAATATGATTATAAACGACACTTTATGACATTTGACGCGAAACACCGATAGTAACAGGTAAATAGGAATTCTCAAGACGCTTGATTCGAATAATAAATGAGGTTCAATAAACAGCCTTAAATTAGGTGAAACATTCCCTTCGAATCCTGGCCTAGCTTTATCCTCTTATTTTGTCAATTTAAACCAGAAATATGTAATAGTTCGACAAATTCGACTTATTTCGCTTATAGCGTACTTAAGTCTAAGCACCAAATTTTAGTTGCATGATACGGAGGGTATCCGAACAGAAACGACGAGTTTGCCTAAAATTGTTTTTGTGATGGCAATTAAAAAAAAAAAAACATCCATACCAAATTTCTATACCATGCGACGAAGGACCTGGCTGTTATACTTATTTCTGTGAAATTGGGGTAAATCTCCTATATGAAGAATTCAATGTTACAGATTTTGGTCATTCTGCACAATGTTATGGTAACAACCCAAAAATGCTAACATAGCTAATATCAGTAGCATGCGACGAAAGATCCGGCTTTTATGCTAATTTCAGTGAAAACGGGAGCACAGTTTCTATGGGAGGTAACCGACGTTATCCCCCAAATTGTGGAGGTCACGGACAGAGCAGGCAGAGCGGCATCGCTTAGTCGAATTTTTTTTCGAAATTTCTCTAAGAAACAATACATACTTACCACAAACCTATAATTCCCCCTGTCAAGTAACTGATGGGTACAAAAACCATGATAAAAATAAAATATGTTTCTGTAGCTTGGTTCGATTCTGGGACATATTGGCGCTAAAATGTTATTTATAATTTCGAAATTTTATTAAATATCCTCACTCATTGATGAAAAATAGCAGTTAAGTAAATTCCGATGAAAAAAAAAAATTTTTTTTCGACTCATTTAAGTAAAATCGGGGATAAAACGCCCCTGCGAAATATCGTTCAATAATATGTTGAATAATATGTCAATAGCGTTCACGTCTAAGGATCAAACTGCCGTAAACCAAAACCATGCGATGAAGCAACTGGCTTTTATACTTATTTCTGTGAAATCGGAAGTAAATGTCCCATGAGCGGTATCTGAAGTTATAAGCCGATTTTNATCGGAAGTAAATGTCCCATGAGCGGTATCTGAAGTTATAAGCCGATTTTAATGAAATTTTACAATCTTATGACAATAGCCAAGAACCTGCTTTCAAAACAATTTCAGGAGCATGCGATGACACATCCGGCATTTTTGGTAATTTCCGTGAAATCGCAAATAAACGATCTATGAAACGTATCCCAAATTATGCATCGTTTATGAACTCGTTCTATCTTTTGACAAAATGAATTCATAAACTGGATTTCATTACGCTAGGGTATAAACTACCCAAGTTACCGTGCTCACAGACAGACGGAAATTTCGGCAAGAAACAAATAGTCGGAAATGATTTTTCCTATGTATTACTTTGCACAAGCCCATAATACCCTCTGTCAATGACTGATGGGTAGGTATAACATACAAA
>JXOS01089725.1:0-10683 GCA_001015075.1 Cirrula hians
TTTGTTTTTTTTTTTTATTGAAAATGTTCGGGTTACTATGACGAATGTTGCTTTACAACTTAGCCTTGCCTCAAACTTCAATCCAAACAAATTGTTTGTTTGAAAATTATCAATTTTGTTATATACGAATATTAACAAAGAAAAAAAAAAATTTAAATACTAAAAAAAAAAAGATTAATAAACAAATATAATTATATTATAAATAACTGCTTTTGCTAAAATCGAATACCTAACGATAATAAAAGCAGACAAAAATTGAAAATATAAAATTATTTGTTTGCAAATTTTTTTTTTTTTTTCGTTTTTCTTTGCAACGAAGCCGCACACATTTTTGGCCTAGTTCGTTCGACTTCTTTGCTGTTGGTTGTCAATATTTTGTTTCAATGCATAAATTTTTGTTGATTGATACATTTTCAACATTGTGTGATTAACTATTTTGTGTATTGGTGAAACAAAATTGTTGAATTAAATAAATAACAGTTAAGTGCTGTTAAGCGACACAACAGCGGCGCGCGCACAACGCTCTTAATATATTCGCTGCTGCTGTCAATTCGAGTAGAACGCCAACATCCATCCCATTACAACCATTAATATGCGACCGAGCGCTCAGTGAGTGACTTGTGCGCGGTGCAAGTAATAGCAAACGATGTCAGCACAAGTGCCATAAAATAAATGAACAAAATTTAACGATAATCCATCACAACAATAACAACAACATTAAGACAAAAATCAAAGAGCATTTAATAGTCGGAATATATCGAGAAGAGCAGGCCCAGCGATTCGTCGGTGGTCAAGATGTATGCACGCAAGCTGGAGGCTATGTACCATCCGCCGTCGGAGCTGAAGAAGTACGACGAGGAGCCCTATGTGAACAGTCCGATACTGACGTTTCACATACACGAGGTGCATCAGCGGCGCAATCATAATTTCCTGAAGACGGTTGCCGCTGCACGCAAAGTGCAGCTGGCACGACATCCGCTGCGCAAAGAGCCCGACATGCGACCGCATTGCGAGGATGTATATATGAACAATATCAGACGCGAGGTGCGCGAAAATGTCGTCATCCCGCGAATATTGCGTCGCATCGAGAACAAGATTTTAGAATACACACCGCTGCGCTTGCGCAGACTGTATCCCGATCGCGTTGACGATTATATGGCGGACGTGGTAACCGAGTTCAATCACATCATGCGAACGTATAGCTTGAGGACCATATTGCGTCAGCCTGAATATGCAAACGAGAATCCCGAGGACTTTAGCCTTGAGCTGCAGGATTTGAATTTTCGTTTGCCCGGACGTACAGATAATTACCCGAACTATTTAGAGAATCGGCATCGCTTGAGCCAGCGGCTGCTACTTACCTATCTACCCGTACGCACGATATTGAGTCTGTCTGAGGCAGAGCTACCGACTTGCATCGTAAAATTCGAGTACCACGTCGATTTGCATCCAGCGAATATAGTCGTCGGTCTTGGCGGCCGGGAGACGCTCTCCCACAAATCCTACCTCAAATATATACGTGAGCAAATGGAGAAGGTTAACACTTTCATACGNCCTTGGCGGCCGGGAGACGCTGTCCCACAAATCCTACCTCAAATATATACGAGAGCAAATGGAGAAGGTTAACACTTTCATACGCTGGACTTGGTATCCAAAACTAACAATGATCCTGCGCAAACAGTACCGCAAGCGGTTGATGCCAGTGTCGAAGCGTGGCAAGACATACGCCTGTCTCGAGGGCCTGATCAATCGGCAGCTTAATAAGCTGAAGATGCATACGTTCAACGAGATGTGTAGTGTGCTACGCGATCCGCGTAGAGTGCCCATGCTGCGGCTGAGTCTGGAGTGTAGCCAGTTCGACGATGGCATTGATGTGAATCCAAGTTTTGACTCGATATTGGGCATGTACGTCACGATTATATCCGAAATTGCTGATGTTGCGAATAAAATGGAGCCACTTGGACCACAGATCGATCCGCAGTGTTTGGACTTTAACGCCGAGTACCTGAAGGTCGAGCTAAGTGAGATATACGTTTCGGAAGTTGTGGAGACTATTCGACGTATATTTATGCGAACATATGCGCCAGTGCGGGACTACATCGACGCATTTCACGAACGCTACTACGGTCTGTTCGGCCAGAAGGTGCGGCGTGACTTGGATGCGTTCCTTGCTGAGCCTAGGCCTTTCGATGTTTATTTTAAGCGAATACATAAGTACTTTGAGTTCATAACGATGTTGCGGCGTGAGCGGAAGCAAGACTACTTTGAGATGGCAGTTTTGAATATCGATCCAGCGATAAGGAAGCTGCGCGTCATCGCAAACGGATTGGTGGGCCGCATCACGAAAGAAATTGTACGCGAGCATATACGCACCGAGGAAGAGATCTGTGAGGAGTACGAGTATATCAAGCAGCGTGCGTATAAGATACCGCTGTCGACTGAGGAACTGTTTGAAATCTCGGAATACATGATATACGTGAAGACGGTAAAGCTGAACGAGTTGCGCGAGCGTATACAGGAGTGCTTGCGGATCGGCGCCGAACTCATCGAATTGACCGAGCTGGATCAGTACCACTTCGAGCTGACACTGCGCACGATCAATTGGATGTATGAGATCAATGAGATTTGCGATTACAATGCGACACAGATGGAGTACTACAAGGGTGTCTTCGAGGATCACCTGCAGGACGTGGTGAAGAAGTTGAATGAGGACATTACTGACATGCTGCCGAAGATGGCCATACTGGATGACATGAGCGACGAGACGAAGCTTAGAGACAGTTTTATTATACTACAGAATTTTATTGACCAACTGGTCACCTTTGACGATTATGTGCAATGGATTAACAAGGAGGAGAAACTGTTCAAAATTCAACAAACTGAGTACCCAGACTTGGAGATAATTAAGTCGTTCGTGTTTCCATTTGCTGAGCTTGTGAAGTGCGTGCAACCGCTTGGCTTCTCTAATTTTTTGGTTTTCAGCTTGCTTCTCTACTTCGCAGATTGTGCATCGACTGGTTACGATATCTTGCCGTGTGGATGGATGGCCCATTCGAATATCTCTTGCCGAAGTTTGTCGAGCAAACTACAGATGACTTTTTGAAAGAGTTCATGAAGAATCAAAAGTACTACCGCGTCAAAATCAAACAGGACCAAATTGAGAATCCGGTGTGCAAGTTTAAGGTACGACACATGGCTTTAACCGCTATCTTCTTGGTTTATACAGAACTAACTATATTAAATTTTTTTTTGTTGCTAATACGTTTATGTGAACTTGTAGGGCCAAACAGAAGATCCGGATCCAGACAAGCATCCAGTTCCGTTGCGCTTGTGTGCCAAAATGCTGGTCTCCATCAAAGACTTTACACTTGGTGTGTTCATTGTGAACAATCTGTGCAATCCGGCACTGCGCAAGCGCCATTGGGCAGAAATGTCTGAAATCGCTGGAATGGATATAACACCTGATGCGGGCACGACGCTGCGGAAAATTATGAATTCCGGACTGAATGACAAACTCGATCAGTTTGAGATTATTAGCATAAGCGCAAACAAGGAGTTGCAGCTATGGAATAATTTACAGGCGATGATTAAGGAGTGGGATAGCCGTTACTTTCCCACAGGGCCCTACAAAGAGACTGGCGTTAAAATACTCAGCAGTTTGGATGAGATACAGGCATTGCTCGATGACCATATACTAAAGACGCTGACGATGCGCGGTTCGGCATTCATGAAGCCGTGCGAGGAGGAGGTGCGCGCTTGGTACGAGAAGATAACACGCGTGAACAAGACACTCGAAGAGTGGGGCAAAGTGCAGTCGAACTACTTGTACTTGCTGCCTATATTCTCATCGAAGGACATTGTCGCCCAGATGCCCGAAGAGGGCCGTCTTTTCAACATTGTCGAACAGACATTCCAACGCAATATGGGCATGGTATTGCGTCAGCCACTCGTTATGGAGACGGCTCCAGCACCGGGTCTACTAGAATCACTGGAAAAGGCTGTCGAACTATTGGATGACATCACGAATGGTGTGAATAATTACTTAGAGAAGAAACGTCTATATTTTCCGCGTTTCTTTTTTCTATCGAACGACGAGATGCTGGAAATATTATCGGAAACAAAGGATCCTCTGCGTGTGCAGCCACATCTGAGTAAATGCTTTGAGGGTATCGATACGTTGAGTTTCGACAAAAAACTGAATGTCTTGGCGATGATGAGCAGCGACAATGAGAAGATCAATTTCGTTGAAATGGTGTCCACAGCGGATGCTGGCGGCAGTGTGGAGAAATGGCTCGTGGGCGTTGAAGGCGAGATGTTGCGTGCCGTGCGTTATCAGACAGAATTATCTTACGGTCATTACGTGAAATTGAAGCGTGACGCTTGGGTTCTCGAATGGCCGCAGATGGTTGTGTTGTGTGTGTCGCAGGTATATTGGGCGGCCAATGTACACTACTACCTGCGCAGAGCGGCCACGCAACCGCGCGTCATGAAGGATTTCTTTCAAACATTGAATGCCGATTTGCAGGACATCGTTGGCCTTATACGTTCGAAGTTCATCAGCAATCTGAATCGCATCACCATTAAATCTTTGATTGTCATCGATGTGCATGCTAAGGATGTGACTGAGGAGCTGATACGACTGAAAATTGAAAGCGAGTACGACTTTCAGTGGCTGGCACAGCTGCGTTACTACTGGGAGGACGGAGATAGCCTTGTGCGCATTATTAATGCGACTGTTCCTTATGCTAATGAGTACTTGGGCAACTCAGATCGTCTGGTGATAACGCCGCTGACAGATCGCTGCTATCGCACGCTTGTCGGCGCCTATCAGCTTCACTTGAATGGTGCGCCTGAGGGCCCAGCCGGTACCGGCAAGACAGAGACAACCAAAGATTTGGCTAAGGCGCTGGCGGTGCAGTGCAAAGTATTCAATTGCTCAGATGGCTTGGATTACAAGGCCATGGGCAAGTTCTTCAAGGGACTGGCATCATGTGGTGCGTGGGCGTGTTTTGATGAATTCAATCGTATTGAGCTGGAAGTGTTNTTGGGCGTGTTTCGATGAATTCAATCGTATTGAGCTGGAAGTGTTGTCTGTGGTGGCGCAGCAGATCCTGCAAATTGTGCAAGCGGTGCGCGCTAAGGTAACCAAATTTATTTTTGAAAACACCGAACTGCAATTGAATCCAGCCGTGTACGTGTGCATTACTATGAATCCCGGCTATGCTGGACGGTCTGAGCTGCCCGATAACTTGAAAGTGCTCTTTCGCTCGGTGGCTATGATGGTGCCCGACTATGCCATGATTGGCGAGATATCGCTTTACTCGTACGGCTTTGTAAATGCGCGCAAACTGGCGGTTAAGATTGTGACCACCTATCGTCTTTGCTCCGAGCAGCTATCCTCGCAGAACCACTACGATTACGGCATGCGCGCGGTGAAGACGGTTCTGTCTGCGTGCGGCAATATTAAAAAACAGTTTCCGAACGAGGTGGAGGATATATTGCTGCTGCGTTCTTTGACGGATGTGAATCTACCAAAGTTCTTATCATTCGATGTCCCATTGTTCGAGGGCATAATTTCGGATATCTTTCCGGGCATACAGCTACCACACATCGACTATTCGCTGATACATAACGAATTCAAGCGAATTTGCGCTGAAATGATACTGGAGCCGACGGAAAGCTTCCTCACTAAGGTAATACAGACGTACGAGATGATTATAGTGCGACATGGCTTTATGTTGGTGGGTGATCCCATGGCTGGGAAATCGAAGACGCTGAAAGTGTTGTCGCAGGTGCTATCCGCGTTGAAGAGGAAGGCGCCCGATAAGAGTCCTTACTTCCAGCATGTACTCATGGGTATAATGAATCCAAAGTCAATCACTATGAATCAGCTGTATGGCTCATTCGATCCGGTTTCCTACGAATGGAATGACGGACTGGTGCCAAAAATTTTCCGTGAGTTTGCCATGACGCCAACGCCAGATCGCAAATGGGTGAGTACAAAATACTGCCATGATTCCCAGTCTCCATAGCAATCGAACTTTGTATTTATTCTTGCACTGTTTTAGGTTATCTTCGATGGNGTTATCGAACTTTGTATTTGTTCTTGCACTGTTTTAGGTTATCTTCGATGGACCTGTGGATGCCGTATGGATTGAGAACATGAATACCGTGCTTGACGACAATAAGAAGTTGTGCCTAACGTCAGGCGAGGTTATTACGATGACTGGCGAAATGTCAATGATATTTGAGGTGATGGACTTGGCTCAGGCCTCGCCTGCCACTGTCTCGCGTTGCGGCATGATCTACATGGAGTCCGCAACATTAGGCTGGCGTTCGTTTGCTAACTCTTGGCTAAAAAAATGCGACCCGGCCTGGGCGGATGCAGACAATGTAGCCTACATCAAGCAAATGATGTATTGGCTAGTAGATCCGGTAAGTGCTGTTCTTTCATAAACCGCCAAATTTTTACCGTTACCTACAACGCATTGACATACAGTGCGCCACCTTTTTGCGACGTAACTGCTCGAACCTGTTGAATCCGGGCGAATTAAATTGTTTCTGCACCACAATGGACATTTTCGAAATGCTTATGGCCGAGTCGATCGAGGAGAACCCAGATGACTATCAGAAATACACTCAATTGCATATACAGGCGGCTATGCTTTACTCAATTGTCTGGGGCATGGGCGGCCTGCTTGATGTACAGTCACGCGAGAAATTCGACGTTTTCTTCAAGGAAGTGAGTAAAAGCCGACAACTTGGTGTTGGTAATTAATTCATGAATATACTCTTCCGCTTGTTATAGCTATATACCGATGAAAATGAAATCCCAGAGAGTCTTGGTAAAATGGAAATCACACCTCCGCTTGAGGGTATGCTTATGGACTACATGTACATTTTTAAGCAACGTGGCTCGTGGCGTTACTGGCCCGAGCTGGCCAAACGCATGGAGGTCGAGATCAGCTCGACTGGTGTGCAGGTACCAACTGTTGATACGGCACGCTATTCCTATCTGCTGAAACTACACATACAGGTGAGTGCTAAACAGAATGGTGAGGCATCGAGATATTNCTCCTATCTGCTGAAACTACACATACAGGTGACTGCTAAACAGAATGGTGAGGCATCGAGATATTTAATGCTATATACAATTTCTAGCATAACAAACGTTTACTGTTGGTTGGACCGACTGGCACTGGCAAGAGCAGCTACATACAGAACTTCCTAATGCGTGGTCTGGACAAGGAAGCGTTCGAATCACAATTCATTACCTTCACTGTCAACATATCTGCTAACCAGACGCAGGAGCTGCTCATTTCAAAGGTAATTCCAAACTAAGCGCTGATTGAGCGAACTTAAAAAGCACTCCCTCTCTCTCGCTCTCTCTCTCTCNTAATTCCAAACTAAGCGCTGATTGAGCGAACTGAAAAAGCACTCCCTCTCTCTCGCTCTCTCTGGCTGTAGCTTTTGAAACTGAAGCGTGGATTTTATGGGCCGCCGAAAGGCATGCGTACGGTGCTCTTTTTGGATGACATGAATATGCCAGTGAAGGAAGTCTATGGAGCTCAGCCCCCGCTAGAGCTGCTCCGTCAATTTTTCGACTACGGCCACGTCTATGATTTACGCGACAACTCGAAACTGTACATTAATAATGTGTTGTTTGTCAGCGCCTGCGGCTTGCCTGGCGGCAGTCGTCAAGATGTCTATGCGCGCTTTCTCAATCATTTTAATATTTTCTCCATATGTACATTTAGCGATGAGACCACAAATCGTATTTTTGTGAACGTGCTTCTCACGCAGTTTAAGAGGGTGGGGCATGGCACAGACGTCTTTCTAATTACCAATCAAATCGTACAGGCCACACAGAGCATTTACAAAATCGTTTCGGACGAGATGCGCCCGACGCCGGCCAAGTCGCACTATATCTTCAATATACGTGACATCTCACGCGTTGTCATAGGCTGCTCTCTATTGCGCAAGGAGTCCGTCAATGACAGAAAAGTGTTTGTGCGCACGTGGTACCATGAGGCAATGCGCGTGTTCTTTGATCGGCTGGTGAATCAAGAGGATCGCGAATGGATGTTCGCGCGGTTCAATGAGGCCATCAAGAACTACTTCAAAGATACACCGTCATCGGTGTTTGACAGATACCTTGAAGATGTAAATGGCGAACAGGCATTTACCCTGAACCAAGCAAATCGTCTTTTCTTTGGTGTCTACTTTGACGAGGACAGTTTGCCGGACGATCGTCGCTATGAGGAGGTGCCGACACAACAGCATTTGCTCGATTTGGCGATACGCAGCTTGGAGGACTACAATGCGGTGCGCCGCTCGAAAATGGACATAACACTGTTCACATTCGCGCTGCAGCACTTGAGTCGCATATGCCGCATCATTTCCATACAGGGCTCCAGTGGCTTGATGATCGGACTCGGCGGTTCTGGTCGACAATCGTTGACCAAGCTGGCGACCAATATGGTGCAAACTGCATTCTTTCAACCGGAGATCACTAAAAATTACGGCCCGAACGATTGGCACGATGATCTCAAGACGGTGCTCAAAGAGGCTGGCGGAAATAATCGGCACACCACTTTCCTGATGACTGAGAATCAGTTGAAAATGGAGCTGTTTCTGCAAGACATCGACTGTCTGCTGAATCAAGGCGAAGTGCCGAATATTTTCGCCATCGATGAGAAGCAAGAGGTGCTAGAAATGGTGCGATTGGCTGCTCAGGGCGGCAATCGTAACATAGACATTTCGCCACTGGAGGTGTTCTCATTTTTTGTGAATCGCTGTAAACAGAAGCTGCATATTGTGCTGTGCATGTCGCCCATCGGCGATGCGCTGCGGAACCGCGTGCGTTTGTACCCATCTCTGGTGAACTGCTGCACCATCGACTGGTATGATAGTTGGCCAGAGGAGGCGCTGACAATGATCGCCAAAATGACGCTAGAGAATGTGAATGTGCCGTCGGAGGGCATTAAGACTTCCATTATGGAGATGTGCCAGTACTTCCATACAAGTGCGCGCCAAGTGACGTCTAGCTATTGCTTCGATGCTGGTCGGCATATATACATAACGAATGCTTCGTTTTTGGAGCTCATCAAGTCGTTCCAGAATCTTATTGCGCGCAAACAGACCGAGGTAATGCAAGGAAAAATGCGTTACATTGGTGGCTTGGAAACTTTGGCGAATGCTGCGGCGGCCATTGCCGTTATGCAGGTGGAGTTGAATGCGCTGAAGCCAAAACTGTTGGCATTGGCAGCGAATTCACAGCGGATGATGCTGGAAATCAACCGCGAAACGATAGCGGCCAGTGCAGCTGCAGAGCAGGTGAAGAAAGATGAGGTTGTGGCCGAAGGGCAAGCGGCTGCAGCGCAAGTGCTGAAAGCTGAGTGCGAAAAGGATTTGGCTGGAGCGATACCTGTTTTAGAAGAAGCCATAGGAGCATTGAATACGCTCAAACCGGCCGACATAACTCTGGTCAAATCAATGAAGAATCCGCCGGCCATCATAAAGCTGGTGATGGCGGCAGTGTGTGTGATTAAAGGATTGGCGCCTGATCGTATACCAGATCCGTCTACTGGCAAAATGATCAACGATTATTGGGGCCCCAGTAAAAGATTGCTTGGAGATATGAATTTCTTGCAGGTGCTAAAAGATTTTGACAAGGATAACATCAATCCNAGGAGATATGAATTTCTTGCAGGTCCTAAAAGATTTTGACAAGGATAACATCAATCCAGAAATTATGAAACGCATTCGCAAGGAGTTCATACCGAATAAGGATTTCGATCCGAAAGTTGTGGCGAAGGCATCCAGTGCTGCGAAAGGTCTGTGCCAATGGATTATTGCCATGGATCTATATGATAATGTGGCAAAAGTGGTTGCGCCCAAGAAGGCGAAATTACAAGCGGCGGAGAAGGAGTACTCGGACACAATGAGCTTCCTCAATGAAAAGCGTAAAATGGCCGCAGCACTTGAAGCGAAGGTAGCTCTGTTAAATGAGAACTTGGAAAGAGCGAATGCAGAAATGAATCGCACAAAAGCGGAGGCAGATTTGTGTCAAAATAAATTGGAGCGTGCTGAAGCGCTGATTGGTGGCTTGGGTGGTGAGAAATCACGCTGGACCCAGGCCGCAGCGGACTTGCAACGTGCGTATGATGATCTGCCTGGAGACATCTTGATATCCTGCGGCATCATTGCCTACCTAGCGACGGTTACACTCAAATATCGCGCTAGCTGCGTCGACGACTGGTTTCAAAGATGCAAAAAGGCTGGCATCCCTTGCTCCAAGGAGTATGATATAAATCGCGCCCTTGGCTTGGATATACAAATTCAGAATTGGAATTTGAATGGCCTGCCCAACGACGCCTTCTCAATTGAAAATGCCATCATTGCGGACAATTCCAGTCGATATAGCTTGTTCATCGATCCTCAAGCGCAGGCNTATTGCAGATAATTCCAGTCGGTATAGCTTGTTCATCGATCCTCAAGCGCAGGCAAATAACTGGATCAAGAACATGGAACGCAAGAACCGCTTACAATGTGTCAAGTTCAATCAGAGCAACTACATGAAGCTAATTGCAGAAGCCATGGAATACGGCTCCTCCATACTCATTGAGAATGTACTCGAAGAGCTAGAGGTGCCACTCGATCCCATTTTAATGAAACAAACTT
>JXOS01089777.1:0-18739 GCA_001015075.1 Cirrula hians
ATATATATATATATATATATATATATTGCAAAGGATCTTTTGCAAAGAACTTTTGACACCCGTTGGTGCACTTTCCGGCTTTGGCCAGCGGTTTTGGTGAGAAAGAAATAATTAGAAAATGTGTCAAGCAATCAAATACTGCAGGTGTAAGTACCTAATCTCAAATATTGACTTCCATACAATTTATGTGCGCTGTATACTGAAAAGCAGAAACAGGCAGCTTGGGATGACGGGTTAAAGATCTATGGTGTGTATTACGAAATATGCTGCGCTAAAGCAGAGAATTCCATATCATGTAGCTGAGATGTACGCTAAATGAAACAACAAGGAACTCTGTTTCTAGGCATTGAATGAAAGAAATCAGGTAGGATCTAAAATGAGAACTCCTTTGAATATCACGAGCACGGTGATGCTGGATCAGTTAAATTTTCTATGTAGAGGGCTGAGTAAACTGAGTATCCAATCACTAATCATGGCTCCTGCAAGATAGATTTTTTTGGTGAATTGATTGTTGTAAGCACCCTATCAGCTGATCACCGTTAGCTTTCAGGTTATCAATCGAAGTCAGTCGCCTTATTGCTCTTGATTCTAAGAGGAGCAATTTTGGCTTCGGCACGTCTAGGTTAAAATATTTGTAACCTATTGGTGCAGAGATACTGAAAATACAGAAAATGTTCCCATATATCGCAATATGCATTTCAACAACGCTCTTCGCATAATTTTAGTACGGCGTTTTCAACCTGGCCAGATCGGCGCTCCAACATAAAAGCGGTAGACTCGATGTTGGACTGACCAAGTATTGTGCAATGTCAATGGTAGGTGTTCAGAACTGGTGGTAAGCTGCAAAGTATCAGGTATCGCAGGATGGCTAAGTCCATACCGCGCCTCGTTAAAGTGGACATTGAAACCCATAATGATTTATACTGAGCATCACTTTTAGCTGCCATTTACCACTTTTGCACTCGAAATGAGGGGCCTTATTTGAGTGTCAGGCCATCACCACAAGTCAGAACTCTCGGTACCATTATGAGTGTACTGTGAACGCAGCATGGGCATCTTCCATGGTTTGGTTGAAGTGGAGTATTCACTAATTAACTAAGTACCCTTATCGCTCTAGTCCTGAAACCTTGAGTTGAACGGTGGTTCTGCCCACTCACCACTCCTGCCGCTTCACAATTTTATTGCACCACAATACTTGCCTACTTTTCTCGCTTACAACGCCGAATAAGAGATCCCTTTCAATTCAACCTATTTTCCTGTATTTTCCTCTTTACTTATGCTGTTCCTGAATGTTGTGTTTTTTTCGCTCAAGTTGCATGACGTCATTGTTAACTGAAAAGTCTTAATAGAATGGAACTCAATTTTCTTTAACTGCATACCCATTAACATGTACACATTGTGCATATAACGCATCCGCCGTGTAGACCACACGTCTGCCTGCTAGCTCGTTAAATTCGGAAATTTTTCAGCTCTAAAATACCATTCGCAGTTTTGTAACGAGTTTGCTTATAATTTTTAATTGCTTTATCATATTTTTGGTTTTCATTTTAGAATTTTTTGTTTTTGGTTTGTTGGCAAGTGCATTTGTGTGCGCGCTCTATACTATAAATATTGAAAATTTGTTGCATACATTTTAAATGCTATTTCGAAAATATGTTTCGCCCGAAATTTTCATCAGCTATTCCATGCATTTTTCAATAGTTACAATTGAGTCAAGTATTTGTAAATGACAAACTATTTTTTATTTCAGAATTTTGCGCTTTATTTATTTTGCATTCTATTCGTGCCGCTGTACATGCGCTGTAATTGTTAAAAATGTGTTTTATTAAATTTTTGTAAATTTATTTTTCTTCGTTGTTTAGGTGCATAACAAATGCATGTAAATGACAATAAAATACAGGAAATTTTCAAATTAAATATATTCTGTTTTGTCCAAAATATTGGCTGGAATTTTATAAAATATTTGCAATAAGCAGCGCACCCAACAGGTGCACACATTAACGGCGTACAGTCATGGTGACAGCAAACAGGCAGTTCTAGCCATCAGTTGTGCCGCACTGTATTGAAAACTACTAAAAATAAAATGTTTACCTGATGTATAGAGTGTGTGTGCTTATATTGACTCACGCTGGAGGTAGCACAACCAGCAGCGCACTGCTGCCGCTGACAGCCAAGCCACTCTATTGAGATTCATTTAAGAACATTAAATAAGAAAAAAATTTCGTACTATGTGCATAGCATGAAATTTGTTTTCGTAGCATTTAAACAATAAATAATAATATTTTATAAATTTTTCAATTAAGAGTTATGTGAAATAAAGTGCTATGCATGCTCATGCATGTGAAAATAAAACTCTTTGCTACATGCTGTCTGCTCGCTAATTGTTTTGATTGGCCCCAATTGCACTCACACAGGACTAGCAGCACAACAAGCCCAACGTAAAGAGCGTCCTAACGGCTGAACGAATAGCCATAAATCAGAAGAAGCAGCCCAACTTTTGAAATGAAATGCAAGATAAATTATTTTCAAAGAGAAAATATCAAAATTGAAAATCAAAAATGCCAGTTTATCAAATATATTATCTTTTTTTCTAATTTAATATTCTCTCTGCGAGTGCAACAAGGGCCTTTCCGAGTGCTGCAATATCAATTATATGTTTTCAAGATAACCACCATTATTAATAATAATTGTAACCCTAAATATACCCATCAGTCAATTGACTGGGTGAGTTTGAGTATGAGTTTGTGTGCAAAGTATGAAATACATAGAAATAATGTTTCTTAGGCACATATTAATAGTATACAAAAAAAAAAAAAATCGATTGATTTCATAGTTTCTGTGTTTAAAAAGTAAGTTGGTTTTTATTATAAAATGACAAATGCATTTTTGATTATTCCATTCCTTGAAGCATGCCAAAAAGTCGTTGCTCGATAGAGCCTTCAAAGTGAGCATCGATTCAGATTGAATCTCTTCAATAGATTTGAAGCGGTATCCCTGAATTGGTCTTTTGAGATTGGGAAATAGTTAAAAGTCACATGGAGCTAAATCAGGTGAATAAGGTGGTTGCGGAACAATATTAGTGGAATATTTGGCAAAAACCCACGAATTATCAATGCGTTCTGAGACGGCGCCTTATCGTGATGCACAATCCAGGAGTTGCTTTTCTATAAATCTGGTCTTCTTGCGAATAGCTTCACGCAAACTACGCATAACACGCAAATGATATTCTTTGTCGATAGTCGAAGAATTTTCGATTTGTCAATCACCACGAAAGTCGAAGGATTTTGAATTTTGAGCAACTTTGGCGAGAAGTTTTTGGTTTTACCTTGCCTTTCCTGTAATAATGCGTTCGTAGACGTCCTAAGAGTTAGAAATTATCTCACAAACTTTAACGCGACGCTCTTTTTCGAGGAAATTGAGTGTTTTTGGTACCACATGAAATTTGACTGTTCTGATCTGCATAATCCTTCAAAATTGTTTGAACTGATCCAATTGAAATCGACAAGGTCTATAATTATCAATCGACGATTTTCGATCACCAATTTCTAGTTTTCCTTACGAATTGCTAATCAGTTGGCGGTGATGGTCTACCGGAGTGTCGACGTCATCTACACGTTCTCTGCTTTCTTTTATGTCTTCATAGCACTTATAGGCATTTTTCTCTGACAAAGTGGATACACCGAAAGCTCTCATTTTGCACTTTGCCGCAACCAAAATTTGATTTCGCCAACAAAATTTAATTACACTTCTTTGTTCAGCAAAATCAGACATTGTAAAATCGCCAAAATTGCTTTTAGTCGATTAGAGAACACAACCGCAAGAATATGATTAGTAATTTCTTTCAAATTAAATTTGGCCCAGATGTCACTTACAGTATTCCCAATATAACAATAAAACAACTTAAATTTAAAATCACTTTAATCTTTGATTACAGCAGTGTTTTGTGAAAATGTATGTCAAGTTCGGGAATGGTCAAAATCGCTCTATAGGGTATATGGTATCCCTTACATATAGTTTACTCCCGATTTCAAGGAAGAAGAACATATACTCCGAATTTCTCAGAAATAAGCATAAAAGCAGTGTTTTTTTTTGCAGCAATTACATTTTTAAATTAATGCCATAATGTCGACAACAACAACAAAATTGGTCCATATCTTCGGATACATAGAACATTTACTCCCGAGTTCAAGGAAATAAGCATTTAAATAAAGAATTGCATTGGAAGCTCTTGAAATGTGGTTTTGACGCATTTTTGGATGATTACAATAAAATTATATAACTTGAGCAAAACTGGCCTTGTGAAACCTCGCTGATTTCACAGATTTCGGATACCTCCCAGACATTAGCATAAGAGCCAATTTGAGCAAAATCGGTGCAGAACTGCCGATTTCACGGAAATAAAAGTTACAGCCAAGTGACACCGCACAATGTACCGAAATTTGGTATGGATGCATTTCATTCTCAGTTTTTGCTACAATATTGTACAATTTCAGCAAAATTAGTAACTTCGGAATCCTTCCATAGAATATATTCTCCCGATTTCACGAAAGTAAGCTTAAGTGTAAGATATGCTTAAGAAATTTGTTACTGAAAATTGTTTACTCTATAATCATGTTATTCTACGTAATGAACGAAATCAGTCCACAATTTTAAGTACATTGTATAGGCGTCTTATTCTCAATTTTAGTTAAATGAATGAATATGAATTTACTGAATTGAATGTATTTACTGAAATTTGCTATTTTCAAAAATCTTAAAAAGACTGTTTATCCTATTTCGATTACTTTTACTATTTAATTTGTTTGATTGATACTAAATATGTTCTAAATATGATTTTTTTGCATTACTGGTATATATACCATAGAAGAAGTAGTAAAACTAAATATTTGCAATGAAAGTAGTATATCCTTAATAAGATCAAAAATATTATTTTTATTAAAACAAATATAAGTGGAATGTACACCTGGATAACCAAAATAGTAAAACCATAAGTCATTGAAAATTATGCCAAAAGAATAGGTCGAGGATGGCTAAGATTTCTCGACAGAACGCACTACAATGAATTAGCAAAGTTTGAGGACAAGCTAGTGCAACTCTCATGCATCCTTACGTGGACCGAAAATCCCCCTAAAATAATAAATTGAAAAATTTACCACCACAACGGCCTCACGTGAAGTGTAAGTGATCCCGCAAAGGGAGGCCCTCTAACCAAGCGAAGATGTAGATATGTTTAAAAACTTGCACAACAACATAAGCAATAAACGAATTGTACTCATAATTAGGTAAAACACTGTATGTTTGCGAATGAACATGTGTATTGAGAAAATCGAAATGTTATTCAAAATGACGGCCCAATTATTAGATGGAAGAAGGACAGCCCATCACAAAAATTAAGCTGCGATTTATTAAGTTAAACCCTTAATTTAATTTAACATTTAAATCAAATAATTTTAATAGACGTCGCCAATGACATTGGCAATGTGTATATTCGTTTCGACAATACGTTTATAACACCTAGAACGAGTGATCCGAGACCTTACAAAATATTTACCTATATGATCAGCATCAGCATAGGAATTGATCTGCCACGTCACTCCGTACACAAAAACTAGAAAGAAGGATTTCAGCTAAATAGACATTCAGACATTCTTCGAAGTATGAATTTGTTTCGGGTACCTCTGGTAAACCGCTTTTTTCAAAATTGCCACCTAAGACCTACCGCTGCCGTAAGAGTTGATATGTTTCAATGAAACTTTGTATTTAGGTGGATGAGATGAGTATAGCTTCTCAATGAGTATCGAATATGGGCCAAATTGGATGATGATCGGAGGTATCTCCACTTCAACCATGTGGTCCGAAAAGAGGATTTTAAACCGAAATAGCCGCATACTCTATTCAAATGCAATAAAATTTCATTATTCAGTGTAGGCCCTATTAGAGTTCCTAACAAATAAATAATATGTTGCAGTTATTTTCAAAATTCATATATTTCAAAAATAAATACGCATATGACAATTGTATGAAAGAATTTTGCAAATTGAGAACGCATATTTAATTTGAATATCCTTTCTACGTATAGGAACGAAAATATTTGTTTATACAAAACACGTTTTCGGTGTTGAAGTTGTAGCTAGCGAATTACAATTATTATTTCAGTTATTTATCGATTAGTGAAATACTGATCTACATCTGTGCATGACTGCAACAACCACTCTGGCTGTAGATCTGTTTATTCGATTCGTGTCGTGGCGGTATTTGACAATTTTTGGTTTTATAAAAAGTAATGAAAAATATTTAAAAGTTATAAACCTAAGCAGCAACTTTGGCAGCCGATTTTTCAGAATAGCAGGTCTGCATAAATTGTGTCAAAGTCACGTGCTGTGGAGCTAGCACCAGGGACACATGCCTGGCGCACAGCTATTTCCCAAGCACCAAGCACATGGGTCAACGAATGTAAGGCGGGAAGTTTTGCGATGCGTTCCTTGAAGGTTGCGTAGACCAAGCGTAGAAATTCAGTGTCCATGTAGTCCGGCTCAGCGGTAACGCACTTGGGCGAAGTCCATGGATAACCGGCTGGTATGTCCAAGGAAATGTCGGGCACGCTTGGCAAGTTCGCAGCAGTCAGACAACACTTGAGTCGTAGCAGCTTGCCTTTTTTGGGAACAGCAGGGTCCAGAGTCACTCTGAAACGTGGATACAGACGCTCTATTTCCCCTTGCAATGCGTGTGGTATAGCGTCGTCGTCAACAGCTGTCAGCGCAATTAAAGGCATAGCATCCATGCGTGGCACTTTGGGTTGTGGCGGTGCAGGTGCTTCAGGGCCGGGTAGATTTTCCAAAGACGGACGAAAAGTACATTGCAAGATGTGACCGCCAAGTGGACTCTGCAGCGTTTTGCTCACAGCGGCCACCAAGGGGTGTTCGTCATTAGCTGTTTTTAGAAACGGGTCCATATCCTTCAAGGCCATTTCGCAGCGTAGCAAAGCCTCATACGAATGAGGTTCTGTGCGGTTACATAAAATTGACAATAAAGTCCGTAGTTTTGTGATTTGCTTGACTTCGGCACAGTCAAGCTGTGCCAGCTTACGTTTCATTGGCGCAATGTATTTGCTCAGCTGTTCGAACTTCTGTGTGCAAAGCTCAGAATTGTGTGATTTCATATGAGACGGTTGAGGCTCTGGAGAAGCAGGGCTGATTGGAATGTTAGCCGTATCACTGGGTGGAGTGCTGGGCAATGACTGTGGCGGAGAATGGATGTCCTGTTGTTGGGATTCCACTGGTGTGGGCATTTGCGGGGGCCCTGTGATCTCTAAAGCAGAACGCGGCGTGAGTAGTGCAGCCGGTTTCTGTGGTTGCATGACACGGCTGATGCGTGGTTGACGAATGCGTAAACGTGGCTGCACGCCAGCGCCACGCCTGACAACAAATTTAAGCACGCCCGGCTGGCGTAAATTGCGCGATAATGGTCTCACGTGGCGTGGCACGTGCAACAAGTTTGCTGGTTGTCTTATGGCGGGCATGCCCGTTGCCATTGCGTTGCCTGCAATTCCTAGGAAGCGGCGCATGCGGTAAGCTGGTTGCCGCAATTTCCCTATACCGATTACTTGTGGATTCTCCTGCTGTGCGGGCTGAGGGTCACTATCAGTTACAATCACTGGAACGGCCAATGTTTGAGCGCTATTATTTGGCAACAAATCGAGCGCTGTGGTCGAAGTGTTGGAAGCTACCGAAGTGGCGCACACTGTATCCAACTGGGTATCTTTGCGCTGTTCTTGTTGAATCAGTGTCTCTTCACTGCCCACAGCAGCAGGCGTTTGCTGATTGCCAGACTCTAGCTCCTCAACACTTGATTCACCACCAGCTTCATTTTCTTGCTCATGGGCAATTGGGGTACTTCTTGTGGTTCCCAATTGCTCTTCAGAACTGTCTTGTAGCGGCTGCTGTCCCAATGTCTGCAAGAACGTGTCCAAAGCGTCCATATACTCTTCCTTACTGCGTGCACTGCAGAATAACTGATTTTCTATAGCGCTGCCATTGCACGGGTCTTGGCCTGTGGCCGCAAGAGTACGCGTGACTTTGTGAAGCACTTTTTGACGGAGATTGGGAGTTTGCCACATTTCAGGAAGAAGTCGAAAAAAATGTTCTCTCTTTTGTTGCAATAATGAGAAAATACTGCTCGGCTGAGGCGCAGCCAACTTTGCTACAACTTGTGACTGTCGGAAGTGGGCTGCCAAGTGCTGGTTTGAAGTATTTCAGAGTGTGACTGAATTAAGATGTTTCAGAATATTGCGAAAGTAGTTAAAGTGATATTAACGCAGTGCTTGTTTAATATATTTAAAAGCTTTTAGGTAGATCAATAGAAGTGCTAGCCTGAAGATACAACGCTGCGCCAATATCATGCAAATATGAACGCATCAAGGCATTGCAATGCGGCGTTGACAATTGAAATTTTTTTGTAACAGCGCTGTATTGTGTGCTTTTCATACTTTTGCCACCAGGTGGCACAATCTTCTATTATAAAATTTTATTAGTTGTATACTCTAATTGAATTTATATTTTAATTTTTTACTTGTGATGCCAAAATTTGATTTTTTTTTCTTTCGTTTAACTCGCAGGGATTAACTGGCAGTATGACCATGCTCACGATATGTAAATATCTAATAATGTGTATATGCGCAATATTTCACAGTAATTTCAACATGAAACTATGTTTTTAATTGAAGTTCTGACGTACTATATGCCGAAATAGGAAATACTTGGAGTTATGGAATGCTTTACTGTGGTCTGGGCAATATTATTGAGAAGAGAAACTCAGGGAGGAAGACTAAAAAATTTTTAAAAAAAGAAAGATGATCATAACCGTCTATATAATTCCGAACCAATCACTAAGTAATAGTCAACCATGCCTATGGGCACAAAAACATTTTCATTCCTGTAGCTCCTTAGATCTTGACAAGTATCATTTGTCAAAGAGTGAAGCCATATTTTGGAATAATAATTGGATCTTATGTACAATCTACTATAGAGTAGATATACAGAATACGACAACTCCCTAGGTTGCGACGGCAGTTAATGGAAAACTTTGGAATTTGCATAGGTTAAGGACTTCGAAGTTCACAATCTGACAGCTCACACAGCATATATGTATGTGAATTTCAACGTTTTATTATATTTTGCCTACAATGGCAACTAGTTGAATTTCTTATTCTATTTGCTTACACTATTGCAGATGACAAAGCTGCGTGTTACCAGCCGAGTGGTTTGCTTTTTATGCAATAAATGGCGTTTTTTGTGCAATTTTTGCCAACAGATGGTCACATAAATGTTTAATGCTTTAAATGTGACTTTGAGACCACGAACAGATTACACGGGAGTTCAGGCTTCATATCAAAGAAAAGCTCTTGTGGAGGAGCTCATTAAACTCAACATTGGAATGAAGTTTGCATAACGCTAGTATAATTTGGAATCTGCATGCAGTAGCTGAGATTGGTCCGTAAACGGCCTCACTCTTTGAAATACCTTTTCAACGCGGACTGAACATAATGCACAGTGAAAAGTAATTAAAATAATCATAATGAGTCTGAGTAGCGCTTCATTGTTTGAAGAGTCCTTTGAAATGTTGCAAGCATTTGAAAAAGTTAAGCACAAAGCACTTGGCTCTCCACGGCAATCGACTGCAACCAAAGGTTGGCCACTGAGCACTTTGCCCGCTAGCACAGCACAACTACAAATGCACACGGCACGGCATGGCACGGCCAGGCACATTATCGAAGCCTTTACTTTTGTTGTTGCTTTTATTATTTTTTATTATTTACAATTCATTTGGAAAGTTGCAAATTCAAGTTGCGCTGCTTGTTGAACGCAACTTGCACATTATTCAAATCTCTGTGCTGTAATTATAGTTGGCAAAAGTTTCGCCTTATTATTTTGCAATTTAGCTATTAGCTAAGCAACAACAAATTACAATTATATATGCCATTATGCGAGGGCAAACAAACAAACAGACAGACAGACGGACAGGCGGGCAGACAGCCAGGCAGGCAGCCAGCCAACGAGAGGGACACAAAAAGCCAATTGAAATGCAAGCAGCGCTCGAAACAATTCGAAACAAATTGCAACAAAATTAGAGACAAAAAAAAAAAAAAANATTGCGCAAATAATTTCTAAAAAAAAAAAAAAAAAAAAAAAGTGTTTAAAATAAAGAACATTTGAAATTAACAAAAAAAATTTAAGTAAGAGCTCAGGAGATGAACAGCACGGGCAAGCTTAATGGGAAAGTACATGTTGCGGTTGCTGCTGTAACAGCGCGCCTTGCCGCACACACTGGCACGTAATGAGTGCGGCGAAACAAATGTGTTTACCAAATGAATTTCATTTTATAATTAAACTCCAATTCCCGCCAGCCGCCCGGCAACAGCTCAGCGATTGGCTCTACTCAAAGCCGGCACAGTCGCGCATACGCACGCATGCAGCGAAAGAGGACTGGCCAGTGCCGCTCAGTGGCAGTGTGTCCCTTGCAAGTTTTGCATCTTGTCACGCTGCTATTTGACTTTGTGTCTGCCAAACTTTTCCATCAAACTGTATTAAAAAATTTTCAAAATTTTCTAATTACAAGCATTTCAGTGCGCTAAACTTTTTAATTAGTGCAGTGCAAATAATTACCATGCCATGATTGAACACTTGTTAGCAGCCGTTGCACGTTGGAACTGCAGCTTTACATGCAATAAGCTTATGCTGCTTTACCGTTCCTGAGCTTTAACACCTGTTTACATAATATTTTAAGTACTCTTTACTTTGTTTTCTTTGAAGCTTTTAATCTTTTTCTTGCACTATTTTTATTTTTTTGAAATCAAATTTTTTTTAAAAACATCATGTTTTAAATATTTGTTAAGCATATCGCCAATGAAATTTGCCAATTGACAGATGCTATCGCAATCTTGGCCGCCATCCATGTTAGAAAAAAACCGCTCGAGCTTGTTTATACTCGTAATAATAAGTATTGTTCTTGATTAACAAAATCTGGCAAACATATTTTATGGAAAAATATTAGATTAAATTTTATAAAAAAAAAAAAAAAAAAAATTTGGAAGCAATGTGTATATCCCAGTCGGCCTGAGCAGACTGTAATTTTCTCAGTTTTTATACACGACACCAATGACGTTGGCTAAGTGTGCATTAGTTTAAGTTAAACGTTGGTAACATGATGATCAGCATCACCGCAGAACTCAATATAGCGATGTCCGCCAATCCGTTCGTCCGTCTATCCATAATCAAATTCCAGAGATAACGCCCAATTCGGTACACATCATCTATGGAAAAACTTAAGATCTAACCAATGCAACAAATATTCCGGATAGGTGCAGTACACCTCTTTACTAAAAATGGCTAAACTAGAGTCGTAAGAGTTGGTATTTTGCAATACAATTTCATTACTAATTGGACTTTCAAAACATCTAAGCTTGTTATAAAAATGACCGCGATAAATATTATGAAATTTCGGAATTAAATAAACATAAATATATTCAATAAGTGTACCAAAAAACGGCAAGATTAGATGCAATTGAGACGTACCTTTAGTACACCAATGTGGTCCCAAAAGAGGCTTTTAAGCAATTTTAACTGCAAACATGAATCAAATCCAACAACATTTTATTATTGAGTTATCATAATTATGATCAATGTGTGTACCAAAAATGAGCAAGATGAGGTGAAAATCAGAGGTACTTTCAGTGCAATTATGTGAGTGTATAACGCAAATTTTACAGAAAACTTTTTCAAGTTCATCGAAATTTTAATTATTGACATAATTATGATTTATGTGTGTACAAAAACGTACGTGATTGTATGAAATTCAGAGAAACCTCTAATACACCTACATTTGCTAGAGGACTCTGAGCAAATTTGAATAGAATAAGTCTAAATATTTTGGAAGTGATATGTATCTAACTATCGTCCTCAGCAGACTCTAATTATCTAATTTTTTTTTTTATTATTTTAGATAACGTTTCTAAAATAATTAATTAAAAAAATTAATTTCAAATAAAGAGAGCGAATTGACTTTCTGGCAAATGAGTGCAATTCCTTTGCCTTAACTTCCTAAGCAAATTCGCTTTAAACGGCCTGGCACCTACAAATGTGACCTTGAGTGAAAAGTAATGACCCTTTCAAATTTTCATTTGCTGCGTCCAGAGAATGGCAATGAGTTTTTCAATTTTTTCATATATTTTGTTTTAATTTTTTGCTTGTCTCTTACATTCAACGCATTGCCGCACTCACGACAACGCCGTTAAATGGTAACATTTGATGATTTTAAAGCGATTTGCGCTTAAAGCTGCAAACAACGCCGCTAGCATAGCCAACAAATGCCATGCAATAAAATGCCTCATTTGACCAACCCTTTTAAAGGATAGAAATAACGCAAAACATTAACTAAACGAAACAAAAAAAAGAAGCAAATACCATACCACCAACAACAATTTGTGGCAAATACAGCGAAAAGGCACTAGTGGTGCTGGGCCACATAAAATCACTGAATGCACAGCGCATGTTGTTAGTTGTGCGTTGTTGCTGCAATAAAGCTGAATGGCTGAATGGCACAATGGCAACGCCATGGCCGCCCTCGCTGGCGGTGCGCCTCCGTGTTGGCTAAGCATTTTTATCTAAACAATGTATGCCGGCACAAATGCTGCTTAGTAAAAATCTATTAGCAACATTTAAACTGGCTCATAAAAGTAGATGACATCATTTAATGTTGTTGCTATGCTTGATGTGCGGCATGTTCATGTTGTTGTTTGAATAGCTGTTCAAGTTCTGCTTAAGAGTTTTCGCATTTAAATTTGTAGCTAGTTGAATTGTCAAAGAGCCGAAATTTGTACATCGACCATGCGATGTCAAGCTGTTGGCAGCCAGCACAGTGCTGTGCTGCCGAATCATTCGGACGTTCGCTAGGTATCAAAACATTGCAATAAAACACATCGCACACTGGCTGTTACATACATTTTTTGAATTAATTTTTTTACCATTTACTTGGTGAAGTTAGAGTAAGGTAACTTAAATAGTTTCAGGGCGCTGTCATAAATACTTTCAAAGCACTTGCCCTGCTTTTGCTCCTCCCAAGCTAGCAGCTCGCTACAGCTGCCCGAGTTTTTTAAGTGCAAAGCGACATAGTTTTGCTATAGTCATTACTACCCCAGCGTGACTACATCAACATATTGCTTTATGTTGGTGCTCCATATTTGCACTGAACTGTTGTGCATGCGCATGTGTGTCGCCGCTGCAAACATCGCGTCACACGGCATATATCAAGACATGTTATCATTTGTAACGTCGCTTAAGCGATTTGTACGTAATTTCAAAGGCTATTTGCATTTCTTGTTATTGTCAATTAGAAGCACACTCATATTCACTGGCCCACCAACACATGCACACCAACTAAAATGGTCGCGCTGCAGCTAAGCTGGCTCATTAAATTGCACCAAAATTGTAGTGCGGCATATGCAACGTCGGCGGTGGCACTCGCGAGTGCACTCGAGTACCGCAAATTTGTTGGAGTGTTTGGCATGCTCTCAGCGTATTGCTTCAAGTTAACCGTTATGCCTGCAATGCATGTCTAAGCCAAACAAGCGTAACGGCCAGCTGACTTAAGCAGCAAAACAGCTTTTTGCGTGTGTGTGACGTTCCATTTGCAATGTAGATATCAAGAACATGGTGAGAATTGAAGTCGTCAGGAACAAAAATAATTTTTTAACAGCTTTTTTGTTCACATCAGTCATATATAAAAATACAAAAAATTTGATTGCGCGATTTCCGCCTGTCTGTCAGTCACCCGGATTATTTGTGTACATTTTCAGATAGATCGTTGAAATTTGGTTTCTGAATGAATTTTGTAAAAAGTACGGTCATGTTTCTGAATGGGTTAAATCGGTTCATAACTTCGGGTATCCACCATAGAACGTTTACTTTCACGAAAATCAGTAAAAAAGACAAGCATTTCATTTCATTCTAATGAAACTTGGTATTTACGCATGTGCAGACTTATTACCATAAAATACCATTAGCCCAAAAGCCAAGTGTTTCATCGTATATGGCTCATAGCCAAAACTTTTTGGCCCATAGCCAAAACTTTTTACAACATGAGCCAAATCGGTCCAGAACTTCCTGTCATAGAGTCTGTATTCCCGGTGGAATGTCTGATGAGTATTATATAGTCAGTCTTGACCCACTTTTACATTGGTCTTGTTTGTATTTAATTTTAAATATTGTCCCATGTTTTGCAGGGAAATTGCATTTTCTTTTCATGTTTCAAAGAAGTTTTTTAAAATTTATTTTTAATTAAAAATTCAATTTGTGGGTTTGTGTAGTGAAATACATATATTATATATTTGACTCTTGTTGCAATATAAGTGTGTCTCTGTAAATTAATTTTTTTTCCTTAAACGTTTTTTTCAATATTAAAAAAAAATTTGAATAAATTTAAAAGCAAATAAGAAAATAACTGTCATGACATGTATGACATTGATTGTTAAGTCCAGAGAAATTCAATAACAAAGTCGTTGATATCTCTGATTTTTATTCAAACATGTTCCTTTTTGGTTCCCGGTCCGATAATAATTATTATCACTCAATAATAATAATTTCGTTGATTTTCATTAATTTTTCTGACAAAATTAGCATAGAACCATCTTTTTGGACCACATAGGTGTACCGGAAGTACCTCGGATATTCATTCAGTCATTATGATTATATTGATACAAGCATTGATAATAAGTAGATCATTCAACTATAAAGTTTCGTAGAATTTCAATCATTTTTCTGACAAAACCTTCTTTTCGGACGACATAGGTGTACTGGATCTACTTCTGATTTTCATCCAAAATCTCCCTTTTTGGGAACAAACTTTATTCTTATTTATAATCACGCATAAATGGAACTTTGTTCAATTTACTTGATGGTTGTGGCTTATTTTGCTTAAAACCCTCTTTTTGAACCATATCGGTGTACTGGAGGTACCTCGAATTTTCATGCAATTCTGCCCATTTTCGGAACAGGATTAGATGCTATGGTAAATAATCTAATTATGAAATTTAATTGCAAAATATCAACTCTGTAGGATGCAGAAGCTCTAAGGCCCCAATTTGAAATAAAGACGTGTGCTACAGGTACTCGAAATATTTGGTCGGATCGGGTTCAAGCTCGAACTGAGATCTAACATTTTTCCATAGATTATGTGTGTAATTCTAGCACAACGCGTTCTCTCTAGAATTAGATGTTGGACAGACGGGCGTTCCGACATCGCTATATTGAATTCTGTAGTGATGCTGCATCATGTAGGTATTCATTTTGTTAGGTGTCCGATCNCTTATGTAGGTATTCATTTTGTTAGGTGTCCGATCGCTCGTTCTAGGTATTACAAACGTAAGACCAAAAACAATATACACTTAGACAATTGCATCGGCGACATGTATAATAAAAAATAATATATATAAGTATGTCATTCGATTGAAATTTAAGAAAACCAGATCGATGTAATAGTAATTACATAATAACCATTACTCATTCAATTTAAAAGGCTATCAAAATATTAAAAGAATACCAAATTTCAGCAACTTCCGATGAAACAACATTAAAGTAGAATTAGGTATAAAATGCATATATAGCACAACAAGCGAAGTATTCAGATTTATAGACAAATATAAAATAATATCACCATTTAAGTAACAAATTTCATTAGTATGTGATGCTTGTCTTTAAGCTAACTTTCATGGAACCTAATATTTTGTTGAAGGAATATGAAATTATAGAGTGATTTTGCAATATTGTAGCAATATCGGAAAAATGTTTCCATGAAATCTGGGATAAACTTTCTATGGGTGATACCCCTATGCTGAATTTAACAAGCATTATAGCAATCACCGAAATTGATACCGAATTTCAGTAGCATGCGATGAAATACCCTGTGTGTACTTTTATTTCCATGAAATGGGACCTAATCTATATATTGGAGGTACCCGAACCTATGGACCAATTTTGCATAATTACAAATTATCTTTTACATAATTTGTACAAACACTTAATACACTTAGTCAACTGACTGATACGTATAAAAAACAAGTTGGCTTAAGCTGACATTGCAATCCAAAATGTTTGCCAATTAATAAAAAGCGATATTCTTGAAACAATTGGGTGTACTAGAAGTAACTTGGATTTTCATCCAATCATAACCATTTTTAGAAAACGCATAGAGAATATTTTTTTGATCTCAATAAGTAAATTACGTTGAATTCAATGGATGATTGTGGGTAATTTTACTTAAGACCCTCCTCTCGATCGACATAAGTGTACTGTTGGTTCCTCTGACATTCATCCAAACATATTGATTTTTGGTACATATTTATGTCCTTTCTTAGAATTTCTTTGATCTTAGTGGCTTTTCCTGTTTAAAACTCTTTTTTCACATCACAGGGGTTTTCTGGTTGGAACTCTGATTTTTATACAATAATATCCATTCTGTGAACACACACACACTAATTATAAGTTTGTCCTCGAAATAATTCAATTTAACAGAATTAAACTTAACTTTGTGATTATTCTGTTGCAAACTCTGTTTTCCAACACAAAGTTGTACGATAGGTGGCACTTATTTTCACTGCGTCGACATACTGATAATATTTAAATGCAGTCAAAAATAAATTTTGTTGAATTAATCGATGATTGTTACTCATTTTGCCTAAGACCTCTGACTTTTATTTGTCACTACACACCTAATTATGAAAAATATCAATTTGTATGGTGGCAGGAGTTTAAAGGCACCAATTCTGAGCAAGAAAGCTAAGGTTTATCGGTTATCTTGATTAGATCTAAACGAAATTCAGAGTTCTAACTAATATTTTTCGATAGAGAATTTGTGTCATATTTTGTAAGTCTAGCTCAAGTCCTTCTTTCAAGTTTTTGTTTACGGACGAACGTATTTGGCTAGATCAAATCCTGTGATGATGCTAAGCATATGGGTATATATTGGATATGTCTAAGATTAAACGTTACGGGTGTTACAAACATAGTGTCAAAACAAATCTGCACTTTAACAATTTCATTGCCAACGTTTAAAAATCATAACGGTGCATTCACACTAGACGATCACTTCATACCAGTACACCTGATATATATACAGCTATGTTAAAAATAAAAGTAGCACATGTTATTTCTACGTTATTGAAGTCATCTTATAATGCAAAAATTTTTGATTAATCCGTAGCAATATGTTTCACAATTAGATAATTCCAAATATCTCTGGGAGAAGACTTTCGATAGTTACCAAATGTGATAAAAAAAATAGTAGCACTGCGTGGTATTGTGAATGCCTTAATGCAAAAACCCTAATGCGACTTATTCGGGCATTAGAGCCAATATTTTATTGTTCCTAACGTGCAGGCAGACCGTATGTTGTGAGAGCAAGCTTAATTGCATTTTGGTTTCTTTAAAAAGGATTTTTGGTTTCGAGAGACAATGACAGTGGTTGAAATGAATTAATGACTAATCGAACACCATATCATGTTTGTAATAGTGGATATGTAATATCTTCATATACTTGAAATTTTTCTGAAGTCTTTTTGTAGTGTATAAATATATTTTCAAAGTTTAACTATGAATAGGTGGATATAATTCATAAATATTTTTTAATCAGAAAATTTCCATTCGTTTGCAATACTACCTAGCCTGCGGTTTATAAATAGAGAGCCACATTTGTGATTTTTTAATTTCTATTTTTGTTTTAATACGGTAAGCAAAAGTATTTTGATTGTTATTATTGTTTTATACTCCAGTGGGTCGCGCTAAGCTCTGTACAAAATAAATAATAGGGCTTTCTGTACAAAATAAAGTAAAGGGCTTTCTTGAATACTATCAAATTAGGTTAAACATCTGAAACACACTTAAAAAAAAAGCGAGTTGCAGATGAAAAGCGATATAGCAAGTCTAACCCTTTTGCATAATCAAATTTTGTGCATAACGAATTTCGACTGTTTTTTTGCTCGCAACCATGTTGAGTGTACTATTTAGAAACGGTGAGGCAGCTTTCAATAATAAGGTGTAGCACGGATACAAGTTATAAAAGCAGTGATGGATCAGAAGATTTAAGGGGATATACTCCACATATATTATGCTACCTTAAACTGAGTAGAATGATGACCGTTACCATACCAGTAAGGAAAAAAGGAAGGGTTACGAATCAATGGCGCTGTGGTTATGTTGTGGCTTCCTAAGACACCCGATTTCAACTCCATAGAAAACCATTGGGCGGATGTTTAAAGAAAAGTATCGAAACTAAAACCATCCTATAAATGTCAGCGTTGACACGCAATATCCTTGGAGCCAAAACCTGCAAACAGATTACAAGACTAATTGAACTCTATATAAGGCTGATGTCGAGCTGTTTTGAGAAATACGGATTCAAAAGCAAAATACCCAGTATTCAAAATCAAATTTTAAAGTTTTTAATTTTTTTTTAATTTTATTTTTTTATATTAACACCAGCGCTAGAGTTTTTGTGAACATTAATTTTTTTGTTGATTGAACACCGAACACCTAGTTATTCAAGATTCCGCCATTAAAGGTACAGCAGCCGTAAGAAATTTCGTAATTTGGTGAACGCTATGATACATTTGAAGGTGTTAAAAAAAAACAGGACTGAATGAAAAGCAGAAGGATTTCCAATAATCCTTTGTCCGACGATTTAAAAAAAAAAA
>JXOS01089860.1:0-10941 GCA_001015075.1 Cirrula hians
ATCGTGTTTGTGTAGTATGCAATTAAGTCTTCAATTAAGTCTCAAAAAAAACTCTCAAAATAGCACAATTGGCGAGTATATCGGGTGCCTACAAGGAAATGTTGGACCCTTCAACATGAAGTAATCATTGAATTTCAATTGAAGCAAATCGAATTTGTTGATGATTTTTCTTTGAAATCAAGAAAACCTATTTTACAAGAACTATCCATGCTATNAAATTATAAATAACATTCCCGGAAAGGTTTGAAATCAGGTCCCAACAAATTATTCATGGTTATCATTATCATTGTTATTACTAGTTCATTTGATAATATGTGGTTACAATAGAGTTTAATAAAGACAAAATTTAAGGGTTTCCATTTGGAGAAGTTCTTAATCAGGGTTCTAAGAAAAGGTCTGCCTAAAATTGAGATGTACATCGCGGAGGATTTTGCCTAAACAAATTTAGGCATATAGAATTCAATAATACAAACAAACTTAAATAAAAGAATATTGCCTGAAGTATCTTGAAGGCAGATTATACCGTCTATTTTTTTTTTTTTTTGTTTTTTAAGCAACAACTTCTGTACCGACGGCACACTGTTTAAATATTCTGCAGCAATATCGTAAATATGATCTGAAATGCTATCGTCTAGTGCATACAAACTTGTATCAAAGTTAGCACTGAACACAGTGCTGGTGTGCAACTGTGCACACATATGGGTTAAAACTCATCAGCCCCATTTAATATCTTAATTTGAAAATGGCGGCAAGTGAGTGTAGCTACTTATTCCTAATTACATTCGTGTAGCAAGGGTGGAGTTTGGCAGGCTGCCTTAATTAATAAATTCGTACGAAGTTTGTGTGTCGCAAGCACCATACAAGCTCATGTATTAATATCCATATGTGCAAGCTTATGTGCCAGGGAACACTATGCGCCAAACATATGTATTTGCCCGTTTAGCGATTTAATAAAAAAAAATCGAAAAACAAAATGAAAATTGAAAGCAATCAGCTGAAGTTTGTTCGTAGCTCTGTTTTTAATGAAATACTCATTTGAAAAATACATCATTTGCAAATTAAATAATTCATTGTAAGTGGGTATGCGTTTGGTTTGGCTACGTGCCGGCTCCAAGAAAGTTTCAAGTAAATTAAAATGTAACGCAACCACAGGATGCAAGTAATGGAATGATAGCTGCTTGTGCTTAAGCAATTTGTAAAATTGTAGCAGGTCCAAAACATTTACACATTCAACACTTTTACAAAATTGTCTGCGAGAAGATGACGCCTTGGTGACAATGCAATTTCGAAGAGTGAACAGTGTCGGGAGTACTGTTTACAGTGACTTTGTCTAGAAAGTTCGTGACTTCGTTCGTGTTCTTATTTAACCGAAGCTGCTTGATTTTTATTCTCAGACAGTTTAAACATTGGGATATAGACTTAAACTCATAGTGGATACAGAGATTGGTCACAGAATCAAATGATTCACTTGAAAATCTAAAAGAAAAACCTTTTTCGACTAGACGTAAATCGAATTTTTAAAGAAGCATTTATGCCCACTCAGTAATGAAATTTTGTTGAATTTGATTTATGCTTGTAGCAAATTTTTCTTAAAACTCTCTTTTCGTAACACATATATGTACTGGGGAAATCTCAGATATTCATCCAATTATGTTCACTTTGGATGTACACATTGATCCACTCAATAACAAAGTATCGTTGATTCTTAATGAATGACTGTGTCTCATTTTGCATTTTGAGGAAAGAGTTGAACTGGAGGTACAAAAAATATTTAATAAAATATTTTCTCATTGATTATGTGAGCTAAATGTGTTAAATCTAGCTCAACGCGTTCTTTCTAGATTTTGATAACGCAAAGTTGGACGGATGACCACCGCTATAGTAAATTCTGTAGTGATGATGGTCATACCGTGTATAATAAACACCTTAAGCACGGAAACATCCACATCTGTGGAAAGGACGGCCAAAACTAATTTTTACCATCTGAAATATGGAAACCACCTGAAACATGAAAATATTCGCATGTGTGGAAGGGACGGCAGAACTTTATTTCACAAATGCCGCCAGAGTTCGTGTCTACTCAATTCTCATGACCACATTTAAAAGTTTCTATTAAATGTTTGAATATGAATTATTAGGACACTTTAATTGCAAATCCATTACAAATATGTTGTAAATCTACTAAATCGTAGAGCTCGATGTTCGGCTGGTGGGGAGATATTTTCTTAAGCAGGAGTAGATTGTCCCCTGAAAACAAACTATGAAGAAATGACGTCGGTCCATTAAAATGACATTAACGTGACAATTTCAATGCTATAAACCAGGTCTATTTCTAGATTTATTGAGCTTGAACATATTAAAACTTCGTTCTTTTAAATTAAATATGGGGATAACGCAATATTGGGGAATCGTCACTATACTATGAAATTGAACAACACAAGGTGCCTATTTTTTGGAAATACGTGCAAGAAATGTGGTATTGTAAGCAAACCATACTCTGGGGAAGTGTTAGATATTTTGATAATTGTTTAATAAGCTTTGTTCTATTAGAAATAAATTAAACTCTTCACCACATGGTGTAATAAGTTTATTTCATAAATTGTAACACTTCGAAGGAGTGTTGCGGTACTCATTGAGATATATATCATCAAAATACTGCAGCCGTAAGTGATTGTATATTCCAATGAACTTTTCTAATTAGGTGGGTAACTATGGCATCTAATTTTTGTGTTCCAAAAATGGACAAGATTGAATGAAAATCAGAGACACCTTGGATGCACCTTTAATATAGAATTACTCACACATCTGATTTAAATTTAAAAAATTTAGGCACTGAATAAACAATGTGTGTGCACCACAAGTGGGCAATGTTGAATGATAGCAGAGGTAGCTCCAGTACACCTATGTAGTCGCAAAAGAGGGTTTTAAACAAATATATGAATTATCCACAATTATCATTTAAATTTTAAGAAATATTAGTATTGAGTGATCATAATAATGATCGATGTTTATATCAAAACTGGGCGTGATTGGATGACAATTTGATACCTCAAATACACCTATATGGTCCAAAAAGAGGGTTCTTAGGTTCTTAGCTAGGAACATTGATCAATTTCACAGATCAGATTCCACTATTGACTGTACAAATATAATATATATTCCATGTGTGTAACAAAAATGGAATTGATTGACCATCACAGGTCCCTTCGGAAATCCTTTTGATTCCATGATTAATATTTTATTTAGTGTTTCTCACTGTTCTTATTTGTGACACCTTGTACATTTAAGGAAATTCAGCGAAATCGGGAAGCTTTGAGGTGCATTTGCAATACATACTGGTTAATGAGGCTGAAGTTCTTCGTTTTTCAAGATAAACCGTTGAAATGTCAAATTTTTTTTTTTTTTTAGATTATTCGTAAAACAGTTTGTACCAAATATGGTTCTAATATAAATTGGTTGATCACATTTTTGTTTTTGATGGTATTCCATTGAATTTCACATTTAAGCAATAAATATATATATATATATATATATATATGTAAGTCATATGTATATATGTAATTTTTTAATAGATCTATCATTAGGATTGCTTAATATAATAATTCGTAAATCATTCGATAAGCTTCTGCTTTTACAGTCGCCGACATTATTCCTATTTTCAATCCGATTAGGTATGTATTGAGAATCGTAGATCTCGAAATATGTTTAATTCAATGAAATATTACATATTTCCACATTATTCGTAAAAATAGTTTGTAGAAAGCATAATCAGGACCGGTTTATCATGTATAGTTCTAATATAAAATGGTCAATCACTGTGAATAAGAAATCTTTTTTTTTGTTTGAAGATAATCCGTGGAAATTCAGATTTCAGCAAAAAATAATTTATGTACCATTAGGATTTCTTAAATATTTTATAAGATTACGTGAATTTTCCGATAAACGTCTGCCTACACTGTCGCTGGCTATCCGCCTATCATCAATCCCATTAGCTATGTATTGGAGTTAATTGCACTCCAGTATTTCCAATGTTTCTAAATTAATTTTCTATGATTTCAATTCCATTCTGATCTAACTTTTATCTTACAAACTTCTATATTTAAAGAATATATATATAATGGTCGGGCACAGCTGTTTGCCAAAACCCACCACCAGTCATTGATTTTTTTAAAAATCTGTAATAATTGTCAGTTTTTCAAAAGGTATACACGTTGCCAATGAAATTGGAAAAGTCTATTTAAGCTTTGGCCTTACGCATGTTACACGAACTACGAGTGACCGGAGACCTATCAATTCACCCAAATATTCATTATTATGGAAATAAACTAATATTTGTTAAATCATGTGAAATAAGCTTTGGATCGAACATTGGTTCCCGAATTTAGCCATTTCGTGAGGTTCGCTAACAAACATAAACACAAAATTAGAACATTAAATACGATGTGTTTTCAAAAATGAGCTATCTATTAGGGAAAAACTAAAATCGGTTTTTCAAATAACAATCCTTATTTCGTGAGCAGTTCAATCCGTCAATCATTTCAGATACTTTCATTGAAGGAAGTAATACCTCATAAATTACTTGAGCATTAAAGCCAAGAGATCATATGCGAGTTACAAAAATTATAACGAATTTCTGTGATAATTTCGAATTGCGTTGAAATGGGTCAATATATAATAAAATTTAGTAATATTCGATTTTGACTAATTTTATTCATTTACATCAAAATGTGAAGGGAACGCACTTTCGACATATTATGTCGCAATCTGCGGATGGATATTGAAATTCGATGTCACAGCATATGTCTTTTAAGAACACCTATAAATAATATATATTTAATATCTTTTATAAAAATTCGTTGAATTTAATTAGTGTTTGTGGCTAAATTTGCATTTCGAATCACGAAAATGTAATGTTATCATTTTCAATTCATACCGATATGATCAGCATCACCACACCGCCTGATCTATTGATTAATCCGTTATTCCGATCGTCCGTTCATTAGCAAAAACTAGAAAGAAGTACTTAAACTAGGTTAACCAAATTTGATACACATATTCTATGAAAAAATTGTAGATTGAAGTTTGAATTTGGCTAGGATCCGACCAATTCGGGTACCTCCAATACACCTATTTACTCGAAATACAGCGTTAACTGTAAAAGTTAGTATTTTGCAATGAATTTTTCGTTATTTGGTGGATATTCATAACAACTAAGTGTGTTGCAAAAATTGTCATAATTGAATGAAAATCAAATGAGTACACGTATATGGTCCCAATAGAAGCTTTAATGCACTCCAGAAGCTTTAATGCACTACCCACTCTTTTCATATAAATTTCTCAAAAGCAGTAATGGATGAACAAATATAGAGTTAATATGTGTACCAAAAATGAGCAACGTCGGATGAAAGAGGTACCTTTCTCTGTGGTCCGTAAAGAGGGTTCAATGCAAATTTGGCCAAAAAATTAATCGAGTTCAACGAAATTTTATCAAAATTATTATCAATGTGTGTACCAAATATGATTGGGTGAAACTCAAGGATTTCTCCAATATACCGATATTGTCTGAAAATAAGGTTTTGAGCAGAACAATTATTTTAAATATTTTGGAAGTGACGTGTATCGGTATTTTCATAATTTTTTGTTTTGATTCTATGAATATGCCGCAGTCCGAAACGATTGTTTCAATGCATAACAAACTTTGCACAAACCCATAATACCCGCACTCAATTTTTTGATGGGAATAAATATAAATAAATAAACATCGGGGAAAACAACATAAGCATAGCTCCTACAGACAAGTGACCAACGTACGCTACCACTGCAGTTGAAGCACGGTGATGATTTTACTAATTTTCGTGATGGTCATGCAGTTTGCTTCGAATCACAGCCTACCAAAAAAATATATAACCATAAAAAAATATATATAAAAACTTAAACAAGACGAATAAATATATAACCCGATGGAAATTCGAGCAATTAACCGCTAACAACTTTTAGAATTAAAATGTCATGCTAACGTCCATCTATCGCTTGTGATTGTCTCAATAAAGCCTTTATTATTGGGTATGTGTGTTTGGAAACAGGCTCGCAATGGCTTAAGGCTTTACAAACCACTGACTAGAATTGAATGATTGTCCTAGCAGCACCTCAAAAGCTCATTCATAATGAAGTCCTCTGCACGCTACTGTGGTGTATTCCATGACATAACTCTGCAGCGAAAATAGCAAATTGCATTTGCTTTCACACCAACTCAAATTGAATTACATTTACCATTGTTGGTATATTTTTAGTATTTTTTGGCTTCTTGCATTTGCCACAACAGCTGAATGCAGCGCAACATTGCTGGTGGTTTTTTGAACACACATTTTAGGACGTTAATTGATAAACAGTACAGCGCATTAATTGCCGCACTCTCGCATAGGCCATTAAACATACGCACATGTGCACATTTACATATTCTTGCTTTTTGCTGCCTTTGCTTCGCATCATGCCCAATGGACGACGGTTCGAGCGCCACGCATTATTGCGTACATGCTCACATAGCCAGAATTGGTTGTGCGTATATTTGTATGTGTGTGCATGAGTTCATAATTGGAATGGCTTTGGATCAGCAATTAATATTCAGATTTATGTTTTAATAACATTAGCACAAAGTTGAAGTTGACTGTTGGCAGCTTTTGTCGGACATGGGTCAATTGCTTTTATTGCACAATTACACACCCGTTACAGCGCCCAAGGCATGAGCAGCATGGGCAGCATGAGTGCAATTGTTGTGAGAATAAAGCATATTTGGGGTTATTAGGTTGAATGGAACGCAATAAAATGCTTATGTTCTTAATTAAGCTGCTTATTTGGCTAATCTGTACGGGAGTGCGGTCTGTGTGCTGTACCGAAGTTTGGCTGCGTATCAATAAACATGATGCGATTACGCACACATCAATCTGCAAATGTTAACAGGCAAGCGAACCATACGCATATTAATATGCAGAGTCCTGGTATGCGTGTGTGTGCGTGTGGGGGAAACATCATATTTGGATATAACGAGCGTTAGCCGAAATTCTGAATTCAGCAATAAAATGGAAATCAAATAATTACTGTTTACCGCAAAGAAAGCTGGCATTTAAAACTTGCCCGATTGCTGGCATTGTGGCTTTGCCAGAATGTGGAAATTAAGTGTAATTCCGGAAATATGTTACATTTTAATTTAATTAATTTTTATTAAATTTCATGCAGCTACCCTCTAAGCACTTTGGCTATAGTCCTACAAATATTTGCGCTTCACAATGAGTCTGACGTAGCGAGCCAATGTCAGCAGATTCTTCGAATACGCGTTTATTATGTTGGTATAGGCAGTTGAAACTGAGGGGAATATGTATCCGAAATTTTGGGACTACATTTCTGTAATTTATTTGCTTATCTATTCCAATTAGAATAACTAGGGATATTTTATTGCTTATGTAATTGAAACAAATTAATGCAACTCTTTGTTGATCCTAGATACAAAAGACGTGGAGTTTTGATTGAATAGCTCAAAGCATATTGAACTTCAACTCTCCTCAGCTAATAATACCTTTGAATACATTCCATGTAAGATATGGCATTCTCTCTCTAATGTAAGCCAAAGTAAAATAGATTTTGAAGATTTCAATACGAATATGGGTTGGAAAATGTGTATTTCCTTTATCACAGATGCACGGCATGAATCAAGCATTTTGGACTTCCGTATATTCACTTGTCACTGTCAAGGCTAAAATATTTCCAATACTTCCTGAGTGGCGACTACGACGAAAATTGCGCCAAGCATATATCACAAAAATCGCCTATAATAGTACGCCGGCCCCAGCACCTTACTGTGAACTAATGGCCTATGAGATCTTGGGGAGTATGGTCTGTACTAGCTGAAGTCGTCTATAAACAAATTACCGATTCTAAAACTTCAGTCCCCAGATAAGAATTACAGCATCACAGAGAAAAACAAATGACCCTTTCAAGTAATACCTAGTTTATGCCCTGAAGCCTACAGCTTACCAAATGCCATATGATGCTTCACATGAGACAAGTTCTTTCATGTGCATTTTTATACCTATGACTCAAAGATTGAGGGTATTAAGAGTTTGTGAAAAATTTATAATACACAGAAATAATTACAAAAGTTTAAATGTTCCTTTAAGACATATTTCTATGAAATGAAAAAAAATGTGTTTTTGAACTCTGCCAATCTGTCCATCCGTTTACCTGTGATAACGATTGCGTGAAAACTTAGATTGAGGAAATTTCATTCTAAATGATAACTGGGTAATTCGGCATTTAAGCCTTAGAACGGATGTACTGGCAGTCCCTCTGAATTTCAGGCAATCTTGCTAATTTTCAGTACACTTATTCAATATATTTTCACTCAATACAGATATTTAATTAAATTGATGACTATTGGTAATTTTGCATTAAAACCTCTATTGCGACCATATAGGAGTACTGGAGGAACCCCTAATTGTTATCAATCACCCTATTTTTGAAACACACTTAGTTGATATGAATATTCATCTACTTACGAAATTGTATTGCAAAATACCGACTCTTACGGCTCCAGTAGTATTAAGACCCCAATTTTGAGTAAAGCGGTGTACGAAATATTGATCGGATCTAAATCAATATCAAATTTCGAGCTTACGTTTGAATAGGTGTGCTGAATTTCGTAAATCTAGCTCAACTCCTTCATTCTAGTTGTTGCTTACGGCGGTGATACTGTTTATATCGGTATATATTTCAATCTGCGTGTTACAACCGTACCGTCAAAACTTATTTCATTCTCGAAGTGTATAAATATATTTTCGCTCGTCTTTTCGTAGTAAGAGTTTAAATTTACTGTATATCGTTCAGACTTTGTTGTTCTAAACATCATACAAATGGATGGAATTGGCAAACGATTTCAGATCACCTGCATCGAGCCACCTCTCCTTATCTAATAAAATGTGAATTTTTTCCGTTGCCTTTTTGTGATAAGCATTTGACATTACGAGGGGTACTATTTAAATTTTGGAATTACTTAATAATAAAAAAAAATTTTAAATGAAAATGACTTTTTGTTTTTCAATATTTCCCCTTTGATGATCGTTTCTATTCGCTCAATCCATTTATAATAGTAGTTTTTGCATTTCTCACCTCCATAACATGGTTTTCATTCGATCCTTCGGCATACCTTCGATAATCGGGAACAAAAAGAAGTCATTGTGTGCCAAATCCCGACTGCATGCGGAGTGAGTCATCAATATCATTTATTAGAACTCAAAAATACCCGTTTGACGAGTTATTTGAGAGCGGGTATTGTCATGAAAGCAAATAATTCGTCTTTGGCGATTTTTCTTGCGAATTTCTCCGAACAATTCGCCATAAAAATGGTCGTGTAACAGTTAGAATTGACCGTTGCTAAAGTGAAATAGTGGTCACATGACTTATACTGCCGAATAAATAAATGACGTTCTGATTCAGAGGAGTTTCTCAGATTTTATCGGCGACCGCCCTCTGACTAGGATTGAATTCACTCTACCCACAATATTGTTGTTTTTAAGAGTTGTTTATCGCTTTGTTATGCACTGACTTCATCGACGCATTCATCTTGAGATAATCCACGTCGAAAGTTAAGAAAAAGAAGAAGAAATGAACATATTAAACAAATGCATATTCTTAACTCATTGTAAACCGACCAAATATCACATGGACATAAAAATGTTGTGAGTACGTTTATTTTAAAATATGTCAAACTTTTTTTATATTATTGCCTTAGTATTACCAGTCCATGAAATATTCATGAATTCTTAAAATATGTACGTTAATAAGTCCAATATTTCGGGGATCACCAGATCTATGAATTGATTTCTTTCATTTAAGCTCAAGGTATTAAATTGGGCGTCAAGAAAAGGAGTACATATCCATATAATTATTTTAAAAATTTATTTTTTGAATTTTACGGAAACTCTTATTTATATTTCATGTATAAGCCCAAAAGCATAAAATACTGTTCTACTAAAAAAATATGTTGATCAAATTATTAAGAGATATTACATATTTAAAAAGATAATAATAAATGACAGTTGCGTATTATGTAATCGGTTTAGGCCGATTATAATACCTATATTTTTCCATTGGAAGGAGAATATCATGTGCAATTCGGGTTAAAATAAAACAGTGGTACAAGTTGAAATAAGACCGTGATGCCTCTTGCGTATACCAAGGATGTGGTCATCGTTGTCAAAAGTAATTTTGACAATGCCGTTTTATACCAAATCGTAGAGGACGCACAAAAGATAGGCCTACCTTCTTTGACAAACAAGAGAGAATACTTTGTATCAAGGTGTAAAGAATCAAACCAAAGAGAATGCTTTGAAACAGCCAACTTCAAGCCTGAAGAGGTTAAGGACTAGGCTCCAGCATCAACATTCACAACAACATTAGCCTGGTAACCAAATAAAAGATTTTTGTCGCTCTAGGCTCATTAAGCAATTAATCTGGCCGCTCTCCCTCTCTTTCTCGCTGAAAGCTGAAACCAGTATTTACAATTTTATAATAATGCCGGTGCTGAAGCATGAACGCTTTTGAGATTTGGCGAGCATTCGTTTCGTGTAACTGTAACTGCAACGATGGCCAATGCTGCCACTGACGGGATCTCGAGCTGAACTAAATCTACGAGAATGTCCAACGAATTAAAATGTAGTGACTATGATGGCAAAGATGTAACGCACGTATGAATGATTCAGAACAAGCTCCTAAAGTGTGTGATTTCAATCATGGATTGACCAGATGTCGCACATTACCTCCACATTTGATGTTTGCAACTGACTTCAACAACCTGCAAATCATCGGGGACACTTAGGCCAAGATCTGGCAAACGGTTTTATTACTGTTTACAAAAAAAAAAAAAAAAAAAAAAAAAAAAAAAAAAAAAAA
>JXOS01089860.1:10960-21826 GCA_001015075.1 Cirrula hians
AAAAAAAAAAAAAATAGAAAAAAAAAGAATTCCGGAATTCAAAGAATTTTGTGGAAAACAGGAACTTATCACTATGCGGAAGAGCTATTTTTTTAGGTTAACTATGCCCATTTCTTTGAATTAGGTGCAATGAAGTGCTTTTCTGTGAAACGCACTATGTTTTTCTTATTAATCATGTAATACTTTTAAGCTCCTGTAGAGATGTACATACGAAACCCAAAAAGCTTTTGTTAGTGCGAGTATATATTCGACGGAAGGAAAAAGGCATATGCTAATATCCTTCATTTATACAATTCATTAAGTCTTTACAACAATTGCAATGTTGCTGTCATGCAGCGAATACATCTCTACACAACGGTAACTACTGTGTTGAAAGAGTTTAACGCGCTGCCAGTGTTGTAAGCGTCGACATAATTATGTGTAGCAGCAGGCATTATTAGCATTTGGCATGCATGATCCTTATGCTAGAATTCGAATAAACATTTGTCATGTCGTTGCTACTTCTGCTTTGCTGTTGCACTAATCGCATTTGCACTAATTGGGTGACGGTGATCAATCACATCATTTTAATTAGTTACACTTTTAACCATTGTCACAGCATAGGTGCCGCAGCTCTTTTACTACAATTTAAACAACTTTGTGGTCCTATATCCGTTTCATTACAATTGGTTTTTTTTTTTTTTTTAATTTGTTAATTCTCTTATTTATTCTTATTTTATTATGCATTTTTTGGTTGTCCTTTTGTTTCTTGTTTTTGCGTTGCATTGTGTAGCGCATTTGTGCTTGAGTTTGTGCCACCCTGCTCTTCAACATCGGCGTTGTGGCAAGATGTATGAGGCATGCGAATGTGCGTGTGCATTGGAAACTGACTTCAATGAACCAGATTTCAAATGGGGTGAAACATTTATAAAGTGCGCATTCACAGCGGATATAGAGCGGCAGATGATAACGGTTTATGAAAAAATTATATTTTACAACGTCAACAACAAGCAACAGCCATAGCAGCGACAGCAACGACAGCAACAAAACTGAAACAGTCAAGCAAAACAGCATACCCTCATACTCAATGCTGTTAGCGCAGTAATTATCCTGACAAATTTTGCACCTCAATAATTTTAAACAATGACTCTGACACTCAAGTCATTTACTACCCCTTACCTGATTCATTCATAATGCCCGTACTGGCGACGATCGCTAGCGTTTGGTTCTCATGTGTCGGCAATTTGCCAAGCGCGTATAGATGTGTGTGCGTGTGTTTTGCGTGTCGTGCTTTCTGATATCAAATTTCTGATTTTTGATTTTTGTACCGGCCAGTCACCTCATCTGCACGATGATGAATGCTCTTTTAAACGAAAACATGCCTTTTGATGCCATTGTCTGCAACTGGCAATTTGTATTCACTGCATTTCATTTACCATTTCATTATTATTTACGCACTCGCACTCGCACTCGCACTCGCGCACACACACACACGTACACTCACACACGCGCACATTTTTAATTAGAATTTTCGTACTGCTTTTACCTTTGTCCCAGTACCTAAACGATGCATACACACATAGCAGCTACTGTAGCAGTTACTTTGTTACTTTGTTGTCCTTTGCATTTAATGGCCCTTTCGAAATTGATGCTCAATTATTTTGTGACTTTTTGTAATTAATTTTTGTAAATTGTTTGAGTAATTGATATTTTATTTATCGAGGCGATCTATTATGTGCAATGAATAGGAATAAGCGCTGTTTGTTGACTTTGTGGATTAAATATGCACTTTTCATAAATGCATTCCCTTGCTCAAACGCACTCTGCTGCCTATGACCAGATCCTCTTTCCGTTAATTCAATTTTTTTTTTTTTTTTTGGCTTAATTTCTTTCGGTGTTTTTGCCATGCGCATTGTTATTTGTTGTTTCTGTGCCAGTTTTGCTGAAATTAGACAAACAGCTGGCCTTAATTGGATTACGAACAATTCGTTAAATAGTTGAGCTAATAAGAGCAAATTGCAATGCCAAAACACAAAGTATTAATAACAAAGTACAAAAACAAAAAAATTAAATAAATAAATTAGTTTTTTTTTTTATTGTTTAAAATACATCAAAAATACGTAGCCAATTCATTGGCATGTGACTGTGCATGCAGATGATAGGCAAGCCCATATTAAATTGGCTATTTGTTGTTTTAATCTAGATAAAGCAAATCAAAGGTATGAAACTAGATAATCAAAAGTAATAGATAATCAAAACTATGGTGTACCGTAACGAAGTGAACATTAACGTGTACATGCAGATTTTTATCAATTTATGACAAAGTTAGTTTTCACAATATGTTGTGAGTGGAGGAAGTGCCTTGAATCGTTTTTGTGCCAACTCGAAGTGAAAATGGAGGATTACTGAAGCAATGCATTTTTTTCAAAAATATATCATTCAAATATGCCGCAACAATGAAATTATAAGCGTTTGCAACTAAAATGAAGAATTTCAACTAAGGGTATCCGCAGTAAGCTACAAAATTTTAGCTCAAGGACAATGTCTTCTCAGAACAATTGAGTCTTAAGCAAAAGATCGACCCATCAGACAATCAAAATATTCAACCACGTTAATATTACAAGAATATAAAATTTAAGTTCCTTCCGATGAAACAACTAGTGCTTACTCATTTAAGTGAAATCTGGAAAAAACGGTAATGCGAAGAAGTTAAAATTATGTACTAATTTCGCAGGTAATGCAGTAGAATATGAGAATATTGTGAAAACACCATAGTATCAAATTTCAGAAGCATGATATGATATAGCATAGACATTTAAGCGAACTCACGGGCAATCGGTTGTGAATATTATATGGAAGGTATTCGAATTTATATACCGAGTTTACTCAAATGGACTATTTTATGGCATTCACCTTAAATTGTTACCATGCCGAATTTCGGTATCATGCGATGAAGCACTAAGTTTTAACGCTTATTTCCGTGAAATTGGTAGTAAACGTTGTATGACAGGTACAAGAAGTTATAAACTGTACAATGATATGGCATTAACCTAAAAATGCATGTATACCAAACTTCAGTACAACGTGATGAAACACATAGCTTTTACGCTTATATCCGTGTGATCAGGAATAATATCTAAATTGGAGGCTCATTATTTTTCAAAGAATTGATTGACGGACATCGCGAAAACGATTTTATTTTGATTCTATGAATATGCCTCCAATAAACATATGGTGGGAAACGATTATTTCTATACATTACATAGCTTGCACAAACCCATAATACTCCCAGTCAATTGACTGGTGAGTATAAAAAGAATGCTATTGAGCAATGTCTCTCTGACTTTGAAAACGATTACCAAAGTAATTTTTGGGCTAGACTGATAAAATTTTCTATCGAAACATATTTTTCTAAATCCCAGGTAAATCATGTTACCGGGCCAAATATCAGTCAGAAAATTTCGGTGCCATCCAATACAACTGAAATTAGTATTAAAGGATTTTTTCACTGTTTTGACATCAAAACAAATTCTCAAGAGTTACCGAAATAGGTCAATAGCTTCGGAAGCTTGAAGCATTTTTATTGAATCAAAACCAGGTGATTATTGCAACGTCTTTTCTTAGTTCAAGATGATACTGTGTTGTTCTGATGCAACTCAGGGTTTTTGAACGGCTCAAAATTACCACAATCCATCACCAATTTAATTAGAAATAGAAACAGAATGGGTAATTAGTTTGGAATAGACTCAAAAATCCACTACAAACCGAAAACCGATAACGTTAAAACTATAAGAGTGTAAATGAAGGTAAAGATGGACCTGGAATAACAAAATTTTAGGCATCAAAAATTTTTATTTTTGTTTAGCACGTTGCCAATGAAATTGACTAAGTGTATATAAAACGAGTGATCGGAGACCTAGCAGAATATATACGAATATGATCAGCATCACCACAGAATTCGATATAGCGATTTCCGTCCGTTCGTCTGTCCGTCATAAGCATAAGCAATGGAAAAATGTTAAATCTAAGTTCAAAACTGAACCCGATCTGACCAATATTTCGGGTACATTCAGTACATGTTATTATTCAAATTGTGGCGTTAGACCTTCTGCATTCCTCAAAGTTGATATTTTGCAATGACATTTCGTAATTAGACTAATTATTATAGCATCAAATCCAAAAATGGGCATGAATGCATGAAAATTTAAGGTACCTCCACTACACCTAAAGAGGGTTTTAAGCAAAATGAGCCACAATCATCGAGTAAATTTAGATAAGGTGCATTTAAGACTGATTATAAATACGAATAACGCGTGTACCCAAATTGGAGGTATCTCCAAAAATAAATTTTCCCAGAAAAATTGATGGCATTCTACGAAATTTTAATAAAGAGTGATCATAATTATAATCAATGCTTGTACCAAAAATCACGATGATTGGATGAAAATCAGAGGTACCTCCAGTACACCTATGTAGTGCGAAAAAAGGATTTTAAGCAAATTTAGTCAGAAAAATTAATGAAATTCGACCAAATATTATTATTGAGTGACTATAATCATTATTAATGCTTATACCAAAAAGGGAAGTGTTTAGATCTCCAACTTCATTAGTGTGAATTCTCTGGACTAAACCCTTTCTTGGGAGCGACGTGTATCTCACTGTCGGTCATAGACGACTGTAATTTTCTTACTTATTTTTTTTTTTATAGTATTGAGTATTCTATTGGGGTATCGGAAACGAAATAAGCAAAATTTTTATCCAATTTCACGACTTTATTTATAATACCATGAAAGAACATTAATTAATTATTTATACTTCATTTTGAACAATGACCTTTTGACCTCTTTCTGGCAACTTCATTACTCCGCTCTAGTTCAGCTTCTGTTTTTTATCTGTAAAATCCTGAACAAAGTGCGAATTTATAGCCTCTTCATTATGGAAAGATTTAAGATCAGAAGAGTTCTGAAAAGATTCAATCATATTTTGGGGAGTGATTTGAGATGTGTGTGGTCCAATTCTGGGCGATTTTGTTGACTGCTTCATTCAGTTTGTCCTGTTGTTGACGATAGACATCTAAATTCAGTGTTTGGTTGAGTAGGAGCAGTTCAAAATATACCACATGCTTTCAATCTTACCACACAGTAGCAAGATCTTCTTTTCGTGAATAACACCCTTGGAAGCGGTTTATGACAGTTCATCATCGCTTCCAAAACATATTGAATTCATTACGTTTACGATGCAAATCTCATGAATTTATACGCTTTGTTTTGGTGTACGCAAATATCAAATTATTTCCAAGTTCAAGACGTCTTATATGCTCATCAATGTTCGATATTGGTATATATTACTTTTCTGCAATCTCATGCCCAGTTGCATGACGATCCAATTCGATTAAAGCCTTGATATCGCCATCATCAATATCATTTGGGCGACCTGAACGAGGCTGGTCTTTAAACGAAAAATCTCTGTAACGGAATTTGACAAACCAATGCCGGCAGTGTACTACCTTTAAGGCTTCCTCACCATACACATTAGGTCACTTTTTAGTAGCTTCTGAGAGCTAATAAATGGAAAACATCATGGCGTTGACAGAAGTTATTCATAGATTGGGCAGAGCCATCTATACCTCGAAACGGTAATTTCTTTTTGGACAAGCCAATTTTATAGTTTGAAATATTGAAGTGCAGAATACTATTTGGTATTAACTCACACAGAACGAAAATAAACTTAAATAGTCTAGAATAATAATAAAAGTGACTAATGCGTATCATATAGTTGATTGTGGAAGACTTCTGCCCCCTATTTAAGATAGATTTTTTGCGAATTTGAAGAAATGGCCTGTACGAGTTGCTGTTACGAAGCTGTTGACCAATCTTGCTCGAATTGCAGAATTGAGTGGTAATGTCTTAGGCACTGTTCCTTACAAAATCCTTTGCTTTTAATATTCCACCATATTTAGAAATGTTGTGAAAAATAGGCTGCCATTTCGCTCGTAAGATTTAATTCGGCATCCATCAGATGAAGATGAGGTTCATTGCATATGCTTGGCATTCGAGCATTCCTATGGAGTACAGAATTTTTGACTTCTATACCTTATATATCTACCTTCTTGTATCACATTTTCCCATATAGGTGATATGCCTATATATATACTCTGAAATGTAAGAAATTCCTAAGTTTAAAGAGATCATGAATATTTAAAGGTGTTTGAAATTTGAAATATTAATCATAATTTGAATTCATTGACATTTTTTGCTCTACATTACGTTACATAATGCATTGCCTTTATATTCATTTGATCGACGGGTTATTCGCCAAAGAAAGTACTAAAATTCTTCCTTTTGTTCGCTTTTGAAACATTTTTAAATGCTCCTCAATTATTAATGCATTTATTCTAGTATTAAGGAAACAATTGGTTTGAGCTAAGATATTGAAGCTCTAAAAAGGAACTGTTTTTGCAGGGATTCTATATATCGGATGAAAATTTGGAATTTTTTGAATTCAAATATTTCAAAACTAAAAATATCACCAGATTCAAAAGATTTGCTTTTATTTTTTAAATTTTTTTTTTATTTTTTTTATTTTTTATTTTTTTTGTGGAGTACGAAAACTAGATTGGCTGTTATTCTATTGTTAAACTGCATCGCTTTTTTCTTTGTATATTTTACAAAAACAAAAAAGTGCTTAAAATTTTACAATAAATGCAGTCTAAATAATTTAAAGTGTTCCAAGTTGTGTAATAATTTTTGCGGTTCGATACGAAAAAAAATTTTATGGTCTCAAATACACTTAATGTTATGTTTCTTTAAGCAATACACTTCTTCAAACGAGATTTCAATAAATCAATTCCAACTCTGAAGGGAGAATNAATACACTTCTACAAACGAGATTTCAATAAATCAATTCCAACTCTGAAGGGAGAATCTAGATGAGCTGCAAAATATATTCCGACTGCTGTTGTCCTCTCCATTTCATGAAAAAACGCTTTCCGTGCATGCATATTTTTCACGTCTGAAAACAGATTAAAGTCGCTAGGCGGCAAATTGGGTAAATAAGGTGCATGTGCAAACAATTTTGCTTTTAATTCATGGAATTTAGTGATTGTCATTGATTTTAGTGTGACATTAAGTATTGCCTTGATGCAAACGATTTTTCTTTGCCACACACGGGATATTCTTTCGCGATGTTCTTCTTTCATATGTTCTAAAAAGTAACAATAGTATTATCAGTAATTAATGTTTTATCAGTTTGTAATATAACAACAAGCGAAATTCGTTTCGTTTCATAAAAAAAAACTGACACTTTCTGGCCTGATTTTTGGCTACAGACTCGTTCGGAGCCGATATAAAAAGTTCACACCCGTCTGTTGCTCATTAAAGAACTTGGGGATAGACTCCAATCTCTTCCCTTCTAGAGCGGTGACGACCACAAAACAAAACCGGTCAACATTTTTTTGAGAAAGTTGCATTACAATATTTATTTGTTTGGGTGTCTAAAAATCGTTTTCAGTAATGAAAATGAAACTTTACATTCATTCATATAAATGGTGTACCAACATAACAAAACGATTTTAGGAAATTACAATTGCCTAAGTCCAACAATGAGATACATGTCGCTTCCAAATGGAGTACAGAGAAGTCTCAGAAATAGTACAGCTTGAAATCGAAAAAAAAATGTTTTTTCTTATTAAAGCAACATAGACGTAATATTCAATAGGACATCACCCCCTCTATATAATAACCATCATTAAGTTATTATCTAGAACCATCAAAATTATGCAGTAATACGAACAAGTGAAATCTTAGGTGAAAAACCTGTGAGATGTTGCTGATTTCACTCAATAGAAGATTGTTCTGGAAATATCATGAAATCGAATTAATTCAAAATTTCAGTAGTATGACATAAAGAACTTGGCTGTTATAGAACGATCTCGTTGAAATTGAAAAAATATTTAGGCAATGATTAAAATATGGTTCCATACCAAATTCCAGTGCAATACGATGAAAAATTTAGCTATTATGCTTATTTCTGTGATATCGGGAGTAATCGTTGTATGAGACGTACCGCAAGTTATGCACTGCTTTAATTCAAACAGTCCCAATGATCAAAACCAGCTTCTATACCAAATTTCATTTCAGTCTATGACTCATAGATACAAAAATAAGGCTAAATACTATGTCTGGCTATCCTTCTGTCTGTTAGAACGAATACTTGAGTAATTTTTGACCAAGGGTAATGAAATTCGGTGTGGAAATACATTTTGTTAGAATGAGTTGGTGAACACGCCAAATCACCGATAAATCAGTAAAATAGTCAGTTATTTCATTGACTTCAACTGAATTTTGGTATGACCCATAATTTTTGGAAACCCCTATGGAATGTTTACTCCCGATTTCACGGAAATTAGAATTAAAGTAAGGTGCGTCTTTGTACATTACGGAGATTCGTTCTGGAAGAAGCATTTTTGGGCCATAGTCCCGATATTGCAAAATTATAGCAAAATCGGTCTACAACTTCGGGTACCCCACATAGAACATTTACTCCAGATTTCACGAGAATTGTCATAAAAGCCAGGCACGTCATCGAAGGCAAGGAGAAATCGGTATGGAAGTATTTTTGCGTCATTGGCATGACATTGCAAAATTATAGCAAAATCAGGTTATTACTTCAGGTTCCCCTCATAGAACTCGCGATTTCACGGAATTAAGTAGAAAACACAAGTGTTGCATCGTATTGTATTAAAATATTGTATTGAACCATATACGGGTGATTACCATAGCATTTATACAATTTGAGTAAGATCGCTTTTTAATTTCGGGTACTTTCCATAGAATCTTTACTCCCGATTGAATAACAGATGGGTATTACGTAGTATGTCTTGACAGACTATTACATCGATTTTGTTTTCATGACTTTTAGACATATTCGAGACAGTTTTCACAATCATCGATGCAATCGAAAACCACGTTCTTTTAATGATGCTATAGAATTATATATAAACATTTTAAACAAAAAAAACTCTTGATGTTCTGTTGGATCTGTCTTCCAGTTTAAGCGTACTTGTAGTTGGTGGTCCGATGAATGAATATCGATGATTACCCCATGAACTATATTCATTGATTTACTTAGGTATAAGGCTTTACTTAAATCTTTAAAATGATTTGTCTACGGTTTTCTGTTTATCCAATGGTTTGTGTATTATTCGAATGTCGCTCATTTATGCACTGAGAGAAATTTACTGTGAGTTTCATAATTTGCCATTTATATACCGGAATAAAAAAAAAATTCTATAATAATATATTTGGAATGATAATTTTAAAGCAAATGCCAATTAGTTCGGTATTATACGACATAAGAGCTCAGCAAATTAAATAAATGTATATTAAATTAAAAATAGGTCGCATCAAAAACAAAATAAAAAATAAAAAAATAAACAATATTCTTTACAGTTAAATACAGTCAGTACGTAATATAATACGTACTCTCAAAATTACAGTAACTGAAAACAAAAAGTCTATTTCAGTAAATATGTGAGCATATAATCAATATTCAGAAGTGATTAATGTACTGGGTACTGCAAAGCTAAGATCATACTAAACAAGTGCGTAAAGATATAGCCACTGTTTAGTTGATCACTGTTGTTGAATAGTTGTTGTGTGACTAGTTACTAGAGCATTTTTGTATTGCCGTACAGGCTGGCGTGCCCAAATGCAAAATTACAAGAAAATGAATTTCATAACCGATGGTCTGATTTATGCAATTAGTTAGTATTGGTAATAGTTGAAAACTGAACTTTAGTTAATAGACTTTATAAATGAATAGCTTGCATTACTACAGAAAACCCGTTCAAATTGAATTTATTGATATGTCATAGAGGAGCCCCACAATAAATAAGTCCTCTCATCTCAATCTCACGAAATCTTAATGCAAGCACCGTATGTGTGACTCATGTCTATGTGATCCGTATTCAGTTACTGAAGCGTTCAAGTGGAAGTCGTTTGTTATGTTATGGTCATCTACCTTTACGCGGTAAGTCCCCGTAAGATCACAATATTTCCGCATACAATAGGTATTATCACGATAACTACGTATACTTTTGAAAGAAATCTTTCCTCTGCTTCCGTTTATTATCGCTAGTGGTACTTTAAATTTGAAAATTGGTATATTGTTCTATTTGACATTGGCGATACTGGAGATTCGTCATTCATTGCTTCAACTAATAATACTATATATTGAACGTGACTATAAAGGTAGATCAGTTTCAATGTTTTCTATGCTTCCACCTTGTATTTTCTTGCTGGTGTTCCAGAGCAAAAGTTCCCTTAGCGCGCGAAGCCATTGCTGCAAAAAGGACATTCGCACTGAGTATGGAAAGCCACCGTTAAATTCTGGAGAAATGCAATGAAATTTGCAAAGCAAATGTACCAGAAAAATTGCAATAAATGCGTTCATATATATATTTGTTAAATCACATAAAATAATAAGCAAGAATGAAAAAAATCGAAAACGAAAAAAGAATTAAATGTGGCAAATAAAAAATCATAACATCTGCAATTAATCCTTGCACATGCATGACACCATTGAGTATTCATAACAAATACATATGCATGCATGCATGCAGGAAAGTCAAAGGCTGCCTNGTATTCATAACAAATACATATGCATGCATGCAGGAAAGTCAAAGGCTGCCTGTGTATATGTACACGATTCCTTTTTATTGCTTTTCGCTTGGCACATATAGGGCAGCATTAGTTGAAAATAAATAATAAGAGCAAAAAAAAAAAAAAGGAAAACCAAAAAAAGGGAAATATCATAGCAAAATCTGACAGATTTGTAATTGATTTTTATATCCGATTGAAATGGTTTTTTGTATTTTTTTTTTTTTTT
>JXOS01090366.1:6314-18866 GCA_001015075.1 Cirrula hians
TTTTTTTTTTTTTTTTTTTTTGCAATGGTAGATATTCACGTTAGCATAGAAAGACGGAAATTGGGTGAAGAAATTAGCGCCTTCTGCTGTAGACTGGTGGAACGCTGAGTTTGTTACGCTGAAGCGTTCATGCTTGTATTTAGTTGTTCTTAAACTACCAGCCTGCGTAAACATCTAAATGTATCTAGTTAACTCTATATTCGTACGAATAGCTATTGCAATCTGTGCCTTGTGTGCACTCCTAATGCATTACACCGAGGGATTCCTGTTTTTTACACGTGCGGGTTCATTTGGTGTAAGATTTTCAATGACTTGCATTCTGAATAAAATTTTAAGTAACTTGATATTCATAATATTGGCCTATTTTTCCCATTATTTCCAAGTATTTAGCGGCCGTTGCCATACCTTTAGATTTGCCCAACAGAAACGTATACGTTTCGTTTAACTTTGAGGCAAATTATGGACTTCCATCCAATGATTCATACAAAGAATGGATACAACGGGTAAGTCCACTGTTTATCACTTTAAACAAATCTGCGAATAGCATGTATCGTTTAAAAATTTAAATAAATTTGAAAATATTATTAGAATAATTTTATTGCCTACAGCGCTTACGTACTAGTTTTCCTAGCCAATGGTACCAAGTACGTTTAAAACCTTTTCACAAGGTGTGTTACCAAAACGTTTTAAAATAAAATATTACAGACAAGTGTTTCGAGTCTCTACCTTACTTTAAGTTCCTACAAAAATTTTTTAATTCAACGGATACCAACTACTCAGACTTGGAAACAATACTCCCCCCTGAATTCTTTCATACACTAACATTTTTCCACAGAAAGACCTCGTAATTCTTCAATACGAAATATTTGTAGACCCATCATACATAGACTGAGAGTATAATGGGTTTGGGCAGAGTGTGTAATGCATAGAAATAATCATTTCTGACTTTATTCATCAATTCATAGAATCCATAAAGAACAAGATCGTTCGAGACAGAATACATGTTACTCACCCGTCATTCAATTCACAAAATCATCAAAATATGTAAACAACGGCAAATTTAAGTAATTTCAGATGAAACAACTCATAATGCACAACACCAGGATAGTCGAAGAAAATTGCCAACATAACATTGATTTTTGTGGGACTTTGGCGAGATGTGTTCGGCCTTACGTCGCCTTTAGCCCAATATTCAAGTCTCAATAATATCCAAGTCTCATCTCCCGTAAAAATTCATTCGTTGCGTCCTCAGAAATCATCTTCTCACAAACTTTACCGCAACTCTGTTTTTCGAGGAAATTCAGCGTTTTTGGCACCAAACCAGATTTGACTTTTCTATGGCCTAAATTATCCTTTTGCTTGTAATGATCCGTTTTTTGAGCACCAATTCTTTGATTTTCCTTATGTGTTGCTCATCAGTTGATGTTGATGGTCGTACGGATCGTTCTAAGTCATCTAAGTTGTCTGCCTTGTTTGAAGCCTTTGAACCACTTATAAACATTTTTCTGTGACATAGTTAATTAACCGAAAGCCCTCTCTAACATTCTAAACGTTTCCGCAGCTGAAATTCTTTGCTCAGCAAATGCAGACATCGTAAAAATCGCCAAAATCAGTTTTAGTCGTTTAGAAAACACAAACGTTAACATATGACTAATGATGACATTCAAATAAAATTTGGCTGAGATATTACTAACAGAATTACCAACATAAAAATAAAACAGTTTTCTCTCGAGCAAGGATGTTTAAATTAAACATTCACTTTACATTTTGAACACAATTAATTCAACTGTCCAATGAAATAAGCAAAGTGTATATGAGTTTTGAAGGTACGTTTGTAACAATCAAAATGACTTTGCAGAGACCTATGTAAATAGAAACCAACATTATCATCATCAATTGACCTAGTCATGCTGGTTTGTCTTTGGGCAAGTGTAATTCAAAAAGAACCTCTTAAGCTAGATTTAGCAAATCTCGCACACTTGAAATGAAATTGTTACATTGGAGTTTGAATTAAGTCAGAAATTGATTTCTATTTGTTATGTTTTTCGGTATCTGAGAGCTACAGTAGCATTAAAATTTAATATATTTTAATAAACTCTCTACTTAGGGTGGCTAAGGAAGGAACTTAGCCTTTCCCTAAAACTGGCATGATTGAAGCAATATCAAAGGTTCCTGCAGTATATCTATGTGATTGTCAGAGACGTTTAAATAGGGATTACCCACAAATATGATTTTAATTGAATGTAATTTAATAAAATTTAATTTCATAAAACATTTGAAGTTTAAGTGAATTAAATCTCGCATTCATCAATTGCATTAAAAGAAATTTCACTATCGAATTCACATGAATATTATTATCAATACGTCCACGTAGATTTTATTGGATGAAAATGGAAGATTCCTCCAAAAAGAGAATTTCAAGAAAATTAATTCGGAAACATCAATCTTAAGATATTTTCGCAATAGGGATGAAGTCAACATTTTCAAAGGGTATTTTTAGTGGAAAATTCGAGGCACCTCCCGTAAACGTTTGCCGTCCAAAACAGGAAAATTTGCCACAATCATCAATTAAAGTCAACGAATTTTCATAAAAGATGTGAAATGTACGCCATTTTTACGGGTCAGCCTTGAGTGTCTGACCAACACCCCAATTTAGTACCCTACCATATAATATGTACTGTGTACGCAGCATCGACACCTACCATGGTGGGATATGCCTACTTTACATCAAAAGTTGTGCTACCACGGCCACCACGTTGCAGACAATAGGCTACTTCATCAATAACCGGGATGGCAGCACTATACGATTGTAGGATGAAGTACCTGGTACCAGCGGGTACAGGTCGCCCTTGTACCAGACAAACCACTGTCGCATGCGATGGTCTAAGCCTGAGCCTAGTGCAACACCTGCGGCGACTTACTGCGAGAGCTTACAGGTCTCAGGTGCCATCCGCCACAGAGTTTTTCGGTCTAGGAGCCTTGTCAGTTTATTTTTCAAAGGGACCTGAGACATACTTGCATTCGTACAGACCATCGTATGTCTCGTTTAGCCACTCCACTCAAATTATTATGCCCTTTAGGATTCTGGGCAATCCTATCGTGCAGAAAAGTCCTGATATCTCAAATGCGAAGTTCATGACTAGTAAAGTCTGTGGTGTTTATAGTGGACTTGGCGGAATGGCCGCCTTATGCCCCTTTGCAATCAAAATAAGGGGTCAAACTTGAGTGACAGACCAGCACCCCAAGTTAGTACCCTTGGTATCATATAGTGTGCACTGGGTACGGTATGAGGCCTACCTTACCTCGAGATTTATGCTACGACAGCCACAACGTTGCAGCCAATAGGCTACCTACCGAATGACCGGGACGGCACCATTGACACAATTACCATAAAAAAAGAATATGGCAATGTATAGGGCAACACACGAAAATATCGTAGAAATCGTTTCCGATTGAGTGATGAACCTCATCTGTCTGTGACCTCCATAGCTTGAGTATTTTTTTGAGATAGATTGATGAAATTTGGTTTCTGAACATATTATATAAATCGGTTTATAACTTCGATTACCTATCAGAGGACATTTACTTCCGAGTTCCCGGAAATAAGCGTAAAAGCTAGGTGTTTCATACGATTGTACAGAAATCGGTATGGAAGCATATTTGCGTCATTGGTTACATACAATTTGATAAAAATTGATCTATATCTTCTGAGACCTTCTATAAAATGTTTGGTATAGTCAGTGCTATTACATTATACAATTCTAACGATATCGATTATAAACTTCTCGTACCTCCATACGGCGTTTGCTCCCAATTCAGGGAAATTAGCTTAAAGGCAAGGAATATCGTCGCATACTCTTAAAATTTGCTACTTATACGTTTTTTTACTTACTTCGCGCATGGGTTTTATCCCTGATTTCACTCAAAATGAGCAAAAGCGACTATTATATCGATGTTGATTTAGTATGGATCTGCGAAAACTTTACTTGAGATAAACATACAGACTTTCAACTCAATTTTATAATCTTTTTTTTTTTTAATAATCTTGGCAATCCCCTTGTGCCGGAAATTCCTGATATCCCAAATGAACTAAACGATATGATCAGAAGGCCCACTAATGTTTATCCAGTTTAGTGTATCGTATTTATTTGCAAGTTGCGACTTTTCGCCATGTGCGGCCATTTTTGGAATTTCTGAAGATGCATTGGCGATGTTAAGTTTTCGACGAAATTACCAGTATAGCTCGGAGCACCCACAATAAATCATAGCACCTTATATTGGAATTATTGATAAACTTTTATGTTACGTTGGTTAGTTAAATCCCAAAGCTGCAATCCTCCGCTGCAATCCGCAGTGTCCTCAATAAGCGAATTGCAATTACTATATTTTTGAAATAGATATCCTCTTTTTATACCCAGCAGTATTAGACTGAGGGTATTATGGGTTTGTGCAAAATAAGTAATGCATAGATATAATCATTTCCGACTATATGTTTCTTGGAGACATATTCATAGAATCAATAAATAAGACTTAATACCGATGTCCCTCTGTGAGCACGATGAGTTGGATAATTTTTGAACTAAAGTAACGATTCGGTTTGTGAACATATTTTGTAAAAAGCTAGATCGAATTCCCGAACGAAGGAAATCGGTTCATGAATTAGAGTACCTCCCGTATAACGTTTTCTCCCGATTTCATGGAAATCAATAAAAAAGCCAGGTGTATCAGTGCATGCTACTGAGATATGACATAACAACATTTATGGGTCATTGCCATACAATTTGAGCAAAATCGGTCCATGAGTTCGGTTAGCTACAATAGACGGTTACTCCGGATTTGAAGAAAACTGCCAAAATACCGACGTGTTTCATGGCATGAATTTTGGAAGTTAGGCGATTTTACGTTACTTCGATAACATTCTTCAATTTGAATGAAATCGGATGTATCTCAAAGGCATAACATTCTTCAATTTTAATGAAATCGGTTGCATCTCACAGGCATTTTGTCCGAGATTTTACTTAAACTCAACTCTTTGGATGTAACTAGAATTTGTGATTGGAATTTGAATTGACAATTTGATGATTGTATAAAATAACTGACTTGTGGGTATTATGTAGTCGTTTTTGACCGGATATTTTCAAATTTGGCGTTATAGGAATATGGTATTTCCATGATATCCCTATAAACATTCTTCGGCATAAAAAGATATTCAGTGAAGTCTGCATGCAACCATTCCGTATTATGAAATTGATCTTCACCTTTTGGTCCAGGTAATGATTACTTTCAGTTTTGTNGTGAAATTGGTCCAGGTAATGATTACTTTCAGTTTTGTGGCAAACCATAATTGCTGTTTCTATAAAAATCAAAACGTGCGTTGGTACGAGCCAATGGGTGTATCATTTGTGCAAAGTAAATATAACATTGGTACCAAAGTGTTGTCAAGAGGCAATTCTGCACCGAATGGTCGCAAATTCCAATAAGTATCTTGTTAAAATCCAAATACCTAAGTTTTGGTTGGAAAACTTAGGAATTTGGATATTAAGTTAAAGTCCTTTAATTTTAAAATAATTTTCTTTTAATATAGAATTACAGAATTTTACTACAGAATGCTAGACTTATGGTCTCAACTGCATTTTCACAAATATTTGAGATTGTATGTATTTGGTCAATATTTGAAATGTTTTCCATAAAACACGAATTGGTGAAAAGGAATTGCATAGTGATTAGTCTTATCACATTTAAACTATCTAGTAATTATGATATTGAAGGTAATAGTGAAATTGGTCAAGATGATAAAACTTCATGCTATGTTTTCCCAGTCGTTCATCATGCTATTAGCAACTTTTCAGAAGCAAGATAAGTGTTTCTGGATGATGAAATCGTTGAAAATAGAGGAATGGGGTTAAGGCTTGAAAACTGGCGTTCTATTTTTTTTTTTTTTTTTTTGGACTGGGTGAGTTTTATGCCTTCATTCTCATTTTAGTCGGTAGTGCAAAGAGCAGTGTGCCTAATGGATGATGTCGAAATTTTTTTTTGTTTTTAATTTTTGCCGTTTGTCATATGGAAAGGTGTGGTATCTGAACTGATTTCATAAACAATTATTTAATTAAATTTCCTTAGCTTGCGGAAGCTGATGTGTAATTTGAAAAGTTTGGTAGAAAACTTCATTTAACAATACGCTATACATATACTGGTATGTAACAAAAGTCATATGCTGTTTACTGATACGTAGCAATCACTGTATCATTACTTTAAAGTGCATGACAGCACCAACTCTCATACAAATGACATGTCGCTTATGAAAAACGATATCCTACCCTTAAGGCTTTATTTAAATATTAATTTTATATTTATTTATTTTCTGTATCGTTTATGCAATATAGTTGCGTAGCCACGTTCCAAACCCACGAACTTTTCTGCCAGCACTTCAAAACGAGTCCATCAACTTTCTTAGAGAGCTTAAACGAATGCTGAAAAAGCTTAATGAAATGTTTTGATCAGTCTCATCGCTGCTAGAAAGGATGCATTAGAAAACAGAACACCCAATCTGGCAACCAAACTTTTCTTAATAATAATAACCAGGTGTTGAATTATTTGCATCCTACGTCATATGCTGTCACTCCTCGTTTTACGCAGTACTTTCTTATTGGGTCATGCAGTTTCCTCCTAATAGTTCTATAATTCACATGACAGTTAAAGCGGAAGAAAATAAAAAAATAAAAAAATAAAAAAAATTAATTAAAAGCAAACATTAATAGAAATGAAAAAGTTAATTATATATAGGTTTTTAACCAGACCAGTCGGAAGTGCAAGGCCGCAATAAATGTCTTCTCTACAAACGGGAAAGATCTTTAAATATCTGCAGTCAAAATAGCGCGTATCCAAAAGTGTATGTCACGAAACCAGAAGAGTGTTGGAACTCCGTGATATTCACGAATGAGTCTTAATTCACTTTATTTGCATCCAATGGGGAACGTTTTGTGTGGAGAAATAATGGTACAGCGTTAGACGCAAAAAATTGTTATAAAACGGACAAACAGGGCGTTCGAAGTGTTATTGCTTGGGGTGCAATGAGTTCTAATCAGTTTTGAAACTTCCAGTTTGTTTAATACAAGATGCATAAATTTGATTATTTAAATCCTTTAAGGAATAATTTGCTACAAACAGCTGCAAAATAAGAAATTGCCGACAACTTNTTAAATTAAAGGAATAATTTGCTACAAACAGCTGCAAAATNCCTTTAAGGAATAATTTGCTACAAACAGCTGCAAAATAAGAAATTGCCGACAACTTGAGCATCGTCCACGACAAAGATCCAAAACATTGCTCGCTTGCAATTAAATAATGGCTGATGAACAACTACGAGAAAGTGCTACCCCATCGACCCCAAAGTCCAGATTTCAACCGAATTGAGCATTCCCACATGGAAAAAACAAAGATTTAACCCTGTCAAAAACATAAAATCGCTTAAAGTTGCACTCCAGAATATATGGGCGTCGATTACCCTTGAAATCACATTAATTTTATCTCTAACGATTCCAAAAAGATTACAAGACATTATTATTGCTAAGGGCCATCACACAAATTACTATTTTTTTAAAATATAACATAAAATTCTTGTTAATTTAAGAATTTCCGAAATTCTTTTTGTTTTCGCCAATTTGTTTTAAAAACCTGATATTTTCCAAATGTTTATAAAAAAGAGAAGAAAATAAAGAATATTTTACTATTTTATTTCATTGGATTACTATTTATAGTTCCAAATATAATTTTATTTTTTTTGTATCACTGTAAGTTCGTGCAGTTTTGATAACTGCCGATGCTTACCATGCCCAGTTAAGCCCTGGCTTATGCGTAATCTGTAAAAAGCTTTATACCTTGATACTCAAACTACCTGAGCATAGTTTTCTTTAGATATACGAGACTTGATTTTCAAACACATTTAAGTAACATTTGATAAGAATGCAGCGTGCTAGAAAGCTTTTAAATTCTATATGCTTTCAGAATATCACAAGTTAATTCAACTCAAAGAAAAGTTTATTTGGAACAGATTAAAATCATTCTAGGACTTGACCTACGAATTACACTATTGACAGACAGCAAAAAACAATGTAAACAATAAAAAAAAAAATGCTTAAATGATTATATAGGCAATTAAAATATATTAGAAAAAGATAGACAAAGTTTGATATAAAACATATCCATATACGAAATTCGCATCATGGTCTTAAATACACTTAACATATCCATATACAATCTATATTAGCTATAGTCCAAGCAAACAAAATATACAAATGCGAACGAATCTCGTGCCTGGTTTTTTTGGCAAATTCAAAAACGAAATCGTTCTTGGTAAAGTTACTTGGAAACGTAAATTTATCAAATCGTCCCAAAACATTACACGACTATGAAGTTTAGTTCAAGTGTTAAGTTAACGGTGTCAGGTTAGGGGCAAGAAGCATCCTTTGAGGGTAACATTACATTCAAGTTTAGAACAATGGTGGTTGGCATCACAGCAGCGTAAAATATGATGTGTTCCCTAGTTCGTTCTCTAGACCAGGAGTGAAATATTCCTTTAAAAAATTTTCGCCTGCATATTTATAGCTTTTTATACAAGTCGCCAATGGAGTTGGCAAAGTATATATTAGTTCTGACGGTAGGCTTGTAATAACCAGAAAGAGTGAGCGGCGACCTAACAAAATATATATCGATATGATCAGCACCACCACAGAAAATTGATCTAGCCATGGTCGTCCGTCCGTCCGTCCGTAATCAAAAACTAGAAAGGAGGAATACAAAATTCGGTATACACATTCTAAGTAAAAATATTAGATCGAAGTATGAATTTGGTTTAGATCCGACCAATATTTTGAGTAACTGCAGTACACGTCTTTACTCATAACTGGGGCGTTAACTCTACTGGAGCCGTAAGAGTTGCTATTTTCCAATGCATGAATAACTACTAAAGGTATCCAGATCACTGAAAGACGGACAGACGGCCACACGGATACACGTAGAGGCAGATAGACAAACATCGCTCAATTTATTTTNATTTGACTTTAACGGTTATATCCGTGCAATCGGGAGTAAGGATTATATGAAAGGTATCCAAAGTTATTGACCAATTTCGGTAAAAATACGTAATTATAGCAATAACCGAAAAATGCTTCCATACCAAATTTCAATAGCCTACAATGAAACATCCTGCTTTTATATTATTTTTAAGTGCAATGCAATGAAACACTTGGCTTTTTTGTTTATTTTCTCGAAATTGGGAGTCAACTGGAGGTACCCGAACCGCTTTTGCCNTTTTAAAAACAGAATTAATGAGGAGAAATTTGATGTAAATAGGCGGCCAAAACCGACTACTAAATTCCCATTACTCATTCATCTTTAAATGAACAAATGCCTTATAACACTTTACTATTTATTTAATATTTTTGTTTTCTAATTTTTGCAGTTAATCTCATTGGCATTTTTCAAAGTTATGCACTGATTTGGATCAAATTATAGAATGTTTTAATTTAAAAAAAAAAAAGTTGAATCCCAAATTTCAGTTAGTTCCGATGATACACCTGGCAGTAATGTTAATTTCATTCAAATCGGGAGCACATATGAACTGAAGTTAGTACCAATAGTTATTGTCCGATATCGTTCAAATTGTTGAATTAAAACAAACAAATAGATACAAAATATGAATACATGCAATGAAAAACGTGACATTTACGAGTATTTCAATAAAATCGGGGATAAATGCTCACTGGGAAATTATTGGCGGATTTTCCTCAATGGAATGTCCCGGTTCCACGAAAACTAGCATAAAAGGCTTCATGTTTCTTCCCATGCTACTGCGATTTCGTATTTTTTTATTAATATCCTACAGTTTAAGCAAAATCAGTCCAAAATTTTGTGAACCTCCCCGATCGCACGAATATGAGTACAATGCCCAGTTGTCGGTGGAAATTTCGCATTGCTGCAATATTTTGAATCTTCTTAAAATGAGGGACTAATGGGCAATGGGTTTGACAGTCTATTATATCCATATTGTTTGATTCTATGAACGTGTCTCTAAGAAAGATCTAGATGGATGCTTTGCACAAACCCATAATATCCCCAGTCTATCTGCCATAATTAAGATATAAAAACAATCATAATAATGTGTGTTCAATTACAAATGAATCATACGCTTTGCAATACGTGACGTGCATCAAACTGTGGACCTCAGGCGATTGTCACATTCATTCTCGTTTTTATCTTACAGTGGAACTATACAAACCAGGCAATTGGGATTGGTAATGGCATTACACCAATTAATAATCGGAAAATGAAACGGTCACCCATGAAATACACTCGAACATCCTTTTACCGCAGTATAGCGAAATACATGGACTATATGGATCTCAATAGCACTGGATGCTTGCTACGTTTGATATGCGAAATTTCCAATGAAAATTTTGAGGAAACCTCCGGCGTCATTGGTTCTGTGTTAAGAATTCTGTTTCTGTAAGTATTCCATGCAATTGTTTTATTAAATGGCGTACAATACACAATAGGACTCTGTAGACCATCTACATCAGCCCCAGAAGTCAGTTTGGAGTCTTATCACGGAATTTATGATGCCGAATACGATGGACAGCAAAATCAGTGCGATCGTTACACGAATTCCTGTCCGATGAATATTCTGGGAATGTTCTCAAAAGCGTTTTAAATTAAGCGTACGAATTATAATTGAATAACAGGAAATATAGAGGAAAGGAAATAAAATTGCAAATATCTTTTATTTTCTTTAAAATTTATGCAGCACTGGATCGGTTTCTTCAAAAAAATTATTTCCATGTTTCATGGATCAGCAAATACTAGGAAAATTGAGAATTGAGCTAGACTTGCGAAATTCAGCACACACATTCTAGGGAAAGATGTTAGATCGAAGTTTGAATTTGGTTAAGATCCAAACAATATTTCGGGTGCACGTCTTTCCTCAAAACTGGGGCCTTAAATCTCCTGGAGCCGTTGGAGATATTTTGCAATGCAATTCAATTTCATAACATCTAGGTGTGTTCCAAAAATGGTCGTGATTGAATGAAAATCAGAGGTATCACCAGTACAGCTATATGGTTCCAATAGAAATTTTAGTGCAGCATTACCCACAGTTATCATTTAAATCATTTTCAAAATTTCTGAATTGAGGGAACTATAAGTGACTGTACCAAAAATGAGTAGGATTGGATGAAATTCAGAGGTACCTAGATTTAAATGCACAGATATCATTTAAATTTTATTTAATATTGAACTCTGGAACTGGATTCCAAAAAGTGGGTTTTGAGCAAATTACACTAAATTAATCAAATTCAAATAAATTTTAGTATGGAGTTATCATTATTGGAATTATGAAGATTGGATGATAATCAGAGGTACTTCCAGTGCACCTATATGGTCCAAAAACAGGATTTAAGGCAAATGTGGACAGAACAATACAAAAAACTTTAGAAGCGACATGTGTCCCACTGTCGGCCTCACCCGACTGTAACATTGTTTTTTTTTTTTTTTTTTTTTTTTTAGCTAAACCCGCTCAATATTGTGGTTTCAAGAAGAACTAACATTGCAATCTAATACAGACTACAACTTGTGATCCAATGTGTTGAGGTCGAAAATACCAGCTAGCCAAGTATCGAGTTCTATGAAGTTCGGAATGCTTCAGCCACAGTTTAGTCGTTTTTGCGTTGTGAGAGAATGTTGTTGAGAAGTCAACATGGTGTTGGCAAATATTGATTAGTTGCGAGGCGTATCTATCTATACATAGGCCGAAGTTTTCACACCTTTTTCTAAAGAATGGAACGTTGTAACGCTATAATGCCTTAAACCGTTACAGACGCGTGATGGTAGCCCCTTCCAACCCACGTGATGAGTTGGAATGCTTCTCCCCATGACCGAGAATAAAAGCGATCATTGTTTGTTGAACGATTCTTTTACGGCGTTCATAGACGTTCTTCGCGTACTGGCTGCGTACTGGCTGCGTACTGGCTGCGTTTGATTTTCGACCTTTTTTCAATGCGCCCGTGAGCAAGTGTCCAGTGTGTCGCTTATATATTCTGAGTCAGAAATTTTCTGTGATGTGAGATATGGATTTTTGAGAAATTTGAATTCCCCATTAAATTAATTTTTTGGTAGATTCGTTGCTTCACGGCTTTAAACTCTCACCATGCGTGCAGCGGTCTTGTTTTTCATCAGTAGCATCAAGCAACTTCACAGCGTGATTCCAAGAGGCCGTCATAAATACCACATGCTTCCGCCCATTGTTTTATTCGTAATGCGTGTTGCATTCATATGTGTACCAGTATTTATGACTTGATAAGGTAAAAATTATGAAAAAAAACATAATCCTTTTAATTTGATTAAAATTCATTTTAAAGCTCAATTTTTGCCACTTAAAAGAAAACATAAAATATTTTATTGTATCGCTTTCTTCATTAGGGAGAATACCGTAGGATAATTCAGAGCTTAGCCAGGAAAAAAANATATATCCGTAGGATAATTCAGAGCTTAGCCAGGAAA